>CAWUFW010019940.1:0-168341 GCA_963921515.1 Calotriton arnoldi
TTGTCTAACCATCCAAGCCTGCCTCTGCGAGGTTGTGTATTCCTTGTCTGGAGTGTGAGTGACAGGGGCTGGGGATGCCAGGAGACAGGGTGAGTCAGCGCAGGGCTGAATAGCCAGATCGACCTGTAGATGGGTGGGAGGGGTCGCACCTGGGCCCTGAATAGGACAGTGCCTTCCCTCCACAATGCTGGCTCCACCTCCTGTGGTGCGTCTGATGTCCCTGGCCTGCTCACTGAAAGAAGGGACGGAGACTTGTCAACAAAGTGCTCCAGAACTGGTTTGGACTAGGCAAAGGCCTCTCTGCCTTCAGAGAACAAAGGAATTTGGGATATAAATATTGGGGCCCTGACCCCATGAATTTAGATCTCGCTAGAATCAAGGAACCTGCCAAGACGAAGAGCTGCCAGGAGGAGTACTGCCCCGTTGCTGTGTTGTTGCTTGGTTGGGTTGGCCTGCAGTTGCTGCTTCTGTCTTGGGCAGTGAAAGGACTGGACTGAACTTTCTTCAAACTTGTGCTGAGTATCTCCAAGGGCCAGGAACCGAGCTGGCCTCCTGTTAAGAAGTCTCAGGGACTGCAAAGACTTCACAAGCCTCTGGGTACCACTTATGGAACGCTGTTTCAGTCGCCACAGAGGAAGGGAACTGCAACAGACTCCGTCAACCGAATCCATCCCTGGCCGGTGACCTGTTTGCACCGCAGACCGCATCGCCCCGCTCGCATCGCAACCCTGGTCTCACCGTGGCGGCGTCCGACGCCGCCAACATCGAGCCGCTGCTTGCACCGTGACCTGTGGGCACCGCAGTTCGCATCGCATCGCTTCACTGGGCCAGCTGGACCAGACCGACACTGTCGCTGCAACTGGCTCAAGAGTCGTGACCGCATCGCATTTGGGGCACCGCTCGCACGTCTGCGACGCACCGCTCCGACTCGCACCGCTGTCCGACGCCAGCTCCCGCGACTCCGGCTTGGTCGCCTGCATCGCAACCTGTCAGCACCGCATCGAGCATCGTCTCACCCTGCATCGCACGCCTTGGACTCACCGACTCCGTCTGCACGACGCTCATCGAGCCGCTGCCTGCACCGCATCGAGGGACACCGCACCTTGCATCGCTCCGTCTTGCACCGCAACCGCGACGAACGCCGACCGGCTCGTACACTCCGTACCAGCCACAACGAGAAAGGTACTGTGACCGAGTCTGTTCCACGACTCTGCTGGCCCGTATCGACACGGTCGGCTGGAACTGTTAGACTCTGGGGTTTTCAGCATCACGGTAGGCTCGGACGGAGCTACCGACTCGTACGAACTTTGCTTTTGTGCTATTCCTGCAAAGAAGAAGTTACCGTATCAAGTATTCATTCGTAAAGTATAGTATTGTGGATTTTTTTCGTAATTGGTCTTGTCTTGAGTATATAAAATATTGGTTATTTTTCTAAACTGGTGTGGTGTCCGTTTGTAGTGCTTACACTGTATTACTGTTGGTTATGTGCAAATGCTTTACACACTGCCTCTGAATTAAGCCTGACTGCTCGTGCTAGGCTACCACGAGGGTGAGCAGGGTTACTTCACGAGTGTAACAACCCTTACCCTGACTAGGAAGAAGGGTCCCTACTTGGACAAAGGTGCAAGCCCTTGCCAACTAGAGATCCCATTTCTAACACAGTCTCCCCTAAACAGCTAAAGGCTCATAGACAGATCCACTAGGACGCTACTGCATTTTATGGGGACGGTTGGTCTTCCAATCCATAACATTCGTTTGCTGCTATGGCCGAGTGTCAATAATCCTGAATTCTTCCATATCCTGTGGGGGAAAATCCTGGACATTGGCTCTGCGCATGTGGTCTGGGGAGGGGACTTCAACATTACATTAGATCCGGCTATGGATCGATCGCACCCACAACCGCACCATTATTCAAATGTCCAACGCCATTTTAAGAATATCACCGTGGACCATGGGTTGATCGATGCCTGGCGTAGTCTTCACCCCAACGGTAGCGAAGGCACCTGCTATTCTACAGTACACTCCTCATGGTCACGCATTGATGGGTGGATCCTATCCAGGGGTCTGAAGTCGTGGCTGACCCAAGCAATACATTTGCCACAAACCTACTCAGACCACTTGTGAGAAGTTGCCTGGCATATGCTGTCCACTAATTAAAGTGGGCACCTTGCACCAGTCCAAATCGACTCTTATGGTAGGTAGGTTAAAGACAACCTTATTGAAAGCTATCCTAGTGGTAGCTGTGGAGAGCAGCCTTCAGGCTAAGTCTTGAAGGAATGTAAAGCAGCTTGTTTTACCAGTCTATAATCTCTTGAGTGACCAAATGAAAGAGCACCACACCAGGTATATATTCAAAATATATGTATTTATTACTAAACACACCCCTCTAGTCTCTTTATGAGGCTAGAGTTCGAAGTACATAGGTTATAAGATCTTAAATCACAGTAATAGCACAAATACACGTTTGGGCCCTAGGGGCGTACCAAACCATATACCAATAAAGTGGTATGCGAACCACGACTGAACTAGACACTAGGCCTAGAGCCTCTAGAAGTGCTTGGACCACAAGGAACCACCCAAGGTAGTGACACAGGGGACCCACGGGAGACGCGTGCAGTGTAAATACACAACCGCGATACGCCGTTAACTTCTATGGAGAAAGTCGGGATCGGGAAAATAGAGGAAAGGGACACTTTAAAGAGGACTAGGACAAAACCCTTTGAGATCTAGGACTTTGAAGAGTCTCTACCCACGGGAGCACCGGAGTACTCGTGTTACCTCACCCAGGGAAGCCGGGTGCATAGGTGCCTTTCGGGGTCGGGTTTCGTCGTCGTTTCTTATGGCGATCTGCTGCAAAGTGCTGCTGGCGACCAGGAGAAAAGTGTCCGGGTGGATCCAAGAGTGGATCGGAGTTCTGAAGAACCTGAAAGCAGAGGGGACAGAGTCTGGGTCACTAGCCAGTGACCAGGAAGGCGATGGACAGATGCCCACCGATGTCGAGTGCTTCAAGTTCGTTGACGGTCGTCTTGACTCTTCAGCCACGAGGTCCGGGAGGCGTTGTCGGCGACCAGGAGCAGGATTCGGGCTGTTGCTCGATGTCTGTCGAGTGCAGAGGTGTCGGCGACCAGATTGGACCCAACAGGCCTTGGCAACGGCAAGTCTCGAGTAAGATGTAGATCGTCGATGATGCAGACCAGCAAGGTCTGGGGAACTCACCCAGCAAGGGTAAGTGAGGGCAGGCCTGGAGCAACCAGACTGCCAAGTAAAGAAAAGATTGGCCTTCGGTAAGGGCTACTAGCCAACGGGCTAGCGACCGCGAAGGAGCCTCGTGACGCCGCACGTGGAGCTGGCTTACAGGACACTCGTGGAGTGGGGGCCAGTGATCTTCGGTGCAGGTGGTGCTGGAGGCTAGGGCTACTCGGAGCCCAAAGCACGACTTCTTGGGAGACCCAGAAGATGGTGCACTTGCAAGTGTGCTCGGTGTCCAGGGGTCACGGTCTCAAGTCACCCACGATAGCCACGGGCCTCAGCTTTGCTGGGGACTCAGGGTAGCCTCGGGGAAGTCTGAGAATCCACCTCTGGTGATGCGATGACTTCGGCGTCCGACGGGAGCTTCAGTAATGCGAACCGGACAGATGCTTCTTTGGTGCCTGCCAAGCAGGGGAGTCACTCCTTGACCCCAAGGGAGATTCTTCAGTCCTCTAATCGTGAGTAGAGCGTCGAAGGTCCAGGATTCTGTTTCAGAGTTTCGTCCAGGTATAATCTAATCTTGCTGTGGCAAGGGTTCCCCATTTTAACCAGTAAAACAGGGAGGGACTAACTCTATGACCCCACCTATGGGAGGGTCAAGGGAGGGGGTGGCTACACCCACTTCCCTTTGTCCAGTTTCGCGCCAGAGCAGGGGCAGGTAGCCCCTGAGCTGGTTTGAACTGGCATATGCACAGAGGAGCCTTTGCTCCCCCAGTGCAGGACTTCAAAGCACTCTAAGAGTGCACCCACCCAGCCCCAATACACATTATCCTGTCTGGGGAGGTGGTCACACCTCCCTGCAACAGGAAACCTATTGTCCAGGCCTCCCCTGCCGGAGTTTCGTCCAGCAGCAGGAGGCCAGACTTGTGTCTGTGGCAGCAGCATCCATTTTGTGATGCCAGGGCTTCAGAAAGAAGTTACCGGGTAAGCCAGAGTTAACATGTCTTTCCCTCTAGAAGGGTGGAATGCTACCCCCGCCGCCAGGATTGGCGGGGGGGTAGTATTCCAAGATGTTTGACACCAAACACGACATGTTTAGGTGCAGCCATTCCATAGTTAGCATTTTACCGCGAGGATATAATGCGTTTAAGAGTATATGGTCAGGCTGCACTACAAACAGCATCAGAGATGGTCTCCGAACGCTGCAGAGGGGCCCTGCTCATGCAGGGGCACCCTCTCACATAGGAACCATGCACTCTGCCTTTAGGATTGATAAGGCCTGCCTTAGGAGTGACTTATAGGTTTATATGTGTGTATGCATTTAGTGATATAGGTAACCTATACCACAGTAAGGGGTGCATGCACCACCTTACCCAGGCTGCAGTAGCAGACCTGTGGTGTCAGTTTGGATGGCCTTCCAGGGGTGGCATAATACATGCTGCAGCCCCTGGCAGGCCTCTGAGGTACCTATGCCCTTGGTACATAGTATACCATATACTAGGGACTTATAAGGGCACTCCAGATTCCAATCAGAGATGTGCCTAAGGCACATGGAAACCTTTTACAGAGAAAGCAGATAGACTGGGGCCCTGAATAGCAGGATCCCAGTCCAACTAAGTCATAAACCAGCAAAACACCATAAAAAAGTGGGGGCAACCATATAGTCAGATTCCACCTTCCTACATAACCCCCCAAACGAAAGGAGATAAGGCTAACCTTGGCCAGTTGAGCCTATATTGACTAAGTGGCCATATAAGGAAGCACCTGCACTAGCATGGTTGCCCCCTATGTTATGGTCCACTAAGCAATCCCTCACCCTAAGGGTATGAGAGGGTCTCCACCATGGGGAATCACTACCTCTGGTGTGCTTAGGTAAAGTACAAGGCTGGTGAGGTGTCTGAGTAGGGAAGTGAGGCCCTAGGAATGTTGGCCTCAGCTTCCTCAGATCACTGGTCACCATGTATGCCTGTCTTTCCATGACTGAGTTGCACTTTGCTCTAAGGGTCAACCTTTGGCTACCTACAGCTGGGGGTTGGGTCCCTTTGGATGGAACACTGGAGGGACATGGCAGGTTTGGAACCTTCTGGTCCCAGGTTTGCCCTTGCCTACCAGAGTCCTTCTGGGGGAGGTCCCTACATAAAGGTATGGGGGATCCCTCAGTGTGTAGAGGAATTTTCACCTGGCTAGGGCTACTAGACTGGGTGCCCCTAATCTGCTGATGGGGGCTTCCTCTGGACAGGGGGCCCTGGGGGGTCCACTGACCTCCCTGACCTCTGCAGCCCTGGGCTGACTGAGGCAGGGTAGAGAGGGGCAGGTTACCTGCTCCAGACTGGGTACCACCTTGGAAGGGTCCTCTGCCATCAGGGGTGTGGCCAGGCCAGGCCTGACTACCTCTGTGGCAGTTCCTTCACTAGGGGTAGGGTCAGTTCCCTGAGGAGGCTGACCCTTACCTATTGTCTGGGGGAAGAAGACTTTTCTTCAACCCTTGTGCTCTCTTTTGGGGGAGAGTGGGCCATTCTTTCAGGCTCCATCTCTCCAAATTCTTGGGCTGGGGCTGTGGCCATCACAGCCCCACTAACCTTTACAGGGACGCCCAACATCCTAAGATGGGTTTGGTGTTCAACTTCAGCCCAGGCTGAAATTTCCAAATCATTGCCCATCAGGCAATCTACAGGTAAGGTGGGGACACTGCCACTCTCTTTGGGCCTGTGACCCCCTCCCAGCTGAGATTGACTATGGCCATGGGGTGATCTGTTCTGACACCATCAATGTTGGTCACCTGGTACTTAAACTCAGGTAAAAACTGGTGAGGGGGGACTAGTTTCCCTGCCACCATGGTGACACTAGCCCCTGTGTCCCTAAATGCCACAGCTTTCTGACCATTAATCATTGGCTCCAGTCTGTACCTGCCCAATGCTATGGGACCCATGGTAAAGGTGGCAAATCCTATACCACCATCAGAGTCAGAGGAGTCTGTTGAGGGGTCCCTGTCTAAACTAGGGCCCACCTCTGTTCCTCTTGCAAAAGCACCTAACTTTTGGGTGCACTACTCCCAACTGGAGGATTACTACTGGTAGTACCAGGAGGGGTGGTAGTAGTTGTGGGAGGAACATTTTCTTTATTGCCAATCCTGGGGCAACTGGGATCAGTTTTCCAGTGCCCAGGCTTTTTACAGACATGGCAATAGGGTTTCTTTTCAGGAGAGGAAGGAGTTTGGGACCCACCCCCAGAAGAGGAATTTTGGGGCCCTGTAGGGGACTTATCCTTAGATTTATCCCCACCTTTCTCTTGGGACTTAGTAGAATCTTTCTTCTGGTCACCACCCTGATTTCTAGTTTTTACTCTGGTTCTGACCCATTTGTCTGCCTTCTTTCCCAATTCTTGGGGAGAGGTCAGATCAGAGTCCACCAGATACTGGTGCAAAAGCTGGTTTTGACAATTATTAAGGATCTGCTCCCTCATAATCAAATTGTACAATCCTAAAAAGTCCTGCACTTTGTTGCCATGTATCCAACCTTCCAGAGCCTTTGTAGCACAATCTACAAAATCAACCCAGTCTTGAGTCTGAGCTTTTTGGGTGTCTCTGAACTTCAACCTATACTGTTCAGTGGTTAGGCCAAACCCATCTATCAGAGCACTCTTCAAGACTGTGTAATTGTCAGCATCCTCTTCTCTTACAGTGAGGAGCTTGTCTCTACCTTTGTCTGCAAAGGAGAGCCACAAGATTGCTGCCCACTGCCTCTGGGGGACCTTCTGAACTTTACAGGCCCTCTCCAGTGCAGTTATCCATTTGTGGATGTCATCCCCACTCTGGTAGGGAGGGACAATCTTGTTTAGGTTTCTATGGTCATAAGACCTTTCCCTATCTCTAGGGATATTGCTGCCACCATGGGACTCTAGTCCCAACTTTCTTCTCTCTCTAAGGAGATCTAGGGATTCTCTATCTAAAGCTAATTGCTTTTTTCTGAGTTCCAGCTGAGTTTCCTCATACTGGACTAGCCTCTTTCTTCTCTCATGAGAGGATTCTCTCCTATGAGATGAGACAGAGCTCCCTATAGAGGTGCCAGAGTGGTTAGACTCCTGAGAAGGAGACCTAGACCTTCTGGGCACACTCTTAATCCTTCCTGGGAGGACAAAGGTGTGGTTCTCTAGATCCTCATCTTCATCTTCCCCAGATGGGATTGGGTTCTCCTGGTCTGGGTCATTGTCACCCTCCTGGTCAGTTTCTGTGGGGGGGCTGGGGGTAGTGGTACCCCTGGCCCCTTCCTCATCTGCTGGCCCACCCTCTGCTCCTACCCCTTCAGTCTCTGAGGACTTACTAAGATCATAAGCCACCAACAACTCCTGGAGGTGTTGGGTGGTGGGACTTTGGCCTGTCCTTAATTTCCTCACGTTACACAAAGCTCTCAATTCCAAGAATGGGAGTGTGTCATACTTGGAGGGTGGAAGCTCAATGGCTTCCTGCAAGGCATCTTTGGATCCTGCTTTTAAAGACATTACTAGTGTGGTGTGGTGTATGCACTACCTACTCTAGTGTGGCCTACTAAACTCTCTTGAGTTGTAGAAAGGGTTGTGCTATCCCTTAACACACAACTCTAAGTTCAGTAGAACTTACTGTTATTCTAAGCTTAAATTATATGTACCTTAGGTACCTTTAGTGGTTTTCAGTTGATCAATTCAATTGAGATTATCTGGTAAAACAATAGCAAGCTGGAATCCCACACGCTGCACACCAATGTGAGAAGTTGGCCTGGCATATGCTGTCCACTAATTATAGTGGGCACCTTGCACCAGTCCAAATCGACTCTTATGGTAGGTAGGTTAAAGACAACCTTATTGAAAGCTATCCTAGTGGTAGCTGTGGAGAGCAGCCTTCAGGCTAAGTCTTGAAGGAATGTAAAGCAGCTTGTTTTACCAGTCTATAATCTCTTGAGTGACCAAATGAAAGAGCACCACACCAGGTATATATTCAAAATATATGTATTTATTACTAAACACACCCCTCTAGTCTCTTTATGAGGCTAGAGTTCGAAGTACATAGGTTATAAGATCTTAAATCACAGTAATAGCACAAATACACGTTTGGGCCCTAGGGGCGTACCAAACCATATACCAATAAAGTGGTATGCGAACCACGACTGAACTAGACACTAGGCCTAGAGCCTCTAGAAGTGCTTGGACCACAAGGAACCACCCAAGGTAGTGACACAGGGGACCCACGGGAGACGCGTGCAGTGTAAATACACAACCGCGATACGCCGTTAACTTCTATGGAGAAAGTCGGGATCGGGAAAATAGAGGAAAGGGACACTTTAAAGAGGACTAGGACAAAACCCTTTGAGATCTAGGACTTTGAAGAGTCTCTACCCACGGGAGCACCGGAGTACTCGTGTTACCTCACCCAGGGAAGCCGGGTGCATAGGTGCCTTTCGGGGTCGGGTTTCGTCGTCGTTTCTTATGGCGATCTGCTGCAAAGTGCTGCTGGCGACCAGGAGAAAAGTGTCCGGGTGGATCCAAGAGTGGATCGGAGTTCTGAAGAACCTGAAAGCAGAGGGGACAGAGTCTGGGTCACTAGCCAGTGACCAGGATGGCGATGGACGGATGCCCACCGATGTCGAGTGCTTCAAGTTCGTTGACGGTCGTCTTGACTCTTCAGCCACGAGGTCCGGGAGGCGTTGTCGGCGACCAGGAGCAGGATTCGGGCTGTTGCTTGATGTCTGTCGAGTGCAGAGGTGTCGGCGACCAGATTGGACCCAACAGGCCTTGGCAACGGCAAGTCTCAAGAAAGATGTAGATCGTCGATGATGCAGACCAGCAAGGTCTGGGGAACTCACCCAGCAAGGGTAAGTGAGGGCAGGCCTGGAGCAACCAGACTGCCAAGTAAAGAAAAGATTGGCCTTCGGTAAGGGCTACTAGCCAACGGGCTAGCGACCGCGAAGGAGCCTCGTGACGCCGCACGTGGAGCTGGCTTACAGGACACTCGTGGAGTGGGGGCCAGTGATCTTCGGTGCAGGTGGTGCTGGAGGCTAGGGCTACTCGGAGCCCAAAGCACGACTTCTTGGGAGACCCAGAAGATGGTGCACTTGCAAGTGTGCTCGGTGTCCAGGGGTCACGGTCTCAAGTCACCCACGATAGCCACGGGCCTCAGCTTTGCTGGGGACTCAGGGTAGCCTCGGGGAAGTCTGAGAATCCACCTCTGGTGATGCGATGACTTCGGCGTCCGACAGGAGCTTCAGTGATGCGAACCGGACAGATGCTTCTTTGGTGCCTGCCAAGCAGGGAGTCACTCCTTGACCCCAAGGGAGATTCTTCAGTCCTCTAATCGTGAGTAGAGCGTCGAAGGTCCAGGATTCTGTTTCAGAGTTTCGTCCAGGTATAATCTAATCTTGCTGTGGCAAGGGTTCCCCATTTTAACCAGTAAAACAGGGAGGGACTAACTCTATGACCCCACCTATGGGAGGGTCAAGGGAGGGGTGGCTACACCCACTTCCCTTTGTCCAGTTTCGCGCCAGAGCAGGGGCAGGTAGCCCCTGAGCTGGTTTGAACTGGCATATGCACAGAGGAGCCTTTTGCTCCCCCAGTGCAGGACTTCAAAGCACTCTAAGAGTGCACCCACCCAGCCCCAATACACATTATCCTGTCTGGGGAGGTGGTCACACCTCCCTGCAACAGGAAACCTATTGTCCAGGCCTCCCCTGCCGGAGTTTCGTCCAGCAGCAGGAGGCCAGACTTGTGTCTGTGGCAGCAGCATCCATTTTGTGATGCCAGGGCTTCAGAAAGAAGTTACCGGGTAAGCCAGAGTTAACATGTCTTTCCCTCTAGAAGGGTGGAATGCTACCCCCGCCGCCAGGATTGGCGGGGGGGTAGTATTCCAAGATGTTTGACACCAAACACGACATGTTTAGGTGCAGCCATTCCATAGTTAGCATTTTACCGCGAGGATATAATGCGTTTAAGAGTATATGGTCAGGCTGCACTACAAACAGCATCAGAGATGGTCTCCGAACGCTGCAGAGGGGCCCTGCTCATGCAGGGGTACCCTCTCACATAGGAACCATGCACTCTGCCTTTAGGATTGATAAGGCCTGCCTTAGGAGTGACTTATAGGTTTATATGTGTGTATGCATTTAGTGATATAGGTAACCTATACCACAGTAAGAGGTGCATGCACCACCTTACCCAGGCTGCAGTAGCAGACCTGTGGTGTCAGTTTGGATGGCCTTCCAGGGGTGGCATAATACATGCTGCAGCCCCTGGCAGGCCTCTGAGGTACCTATGCCCTTGGTACATAGTATACCATATACTAGGGACTTATAAGGGCACTCCAGATTCCAATCAGAGATGTGCCTAAGGCACATGGAAACCTTTTACAGAGAAAGCAGATAGACTGGGGCCCTGAATAGCAGGATCCCAGTCCAACTAAGTCATAAACCAGCAAAACACCATAAAAAAGTGGGCGCAACCATATAGTCAGATTCCACCTTCCTACACCACTCACCCGTGCTAATAACCCTTACTCCCCCTTGTGAGGATACACCATACAGATCTTGGCGCCTACCCACACGTACACTGTTAGATCCCGTCTTTAAATCTGAGCTAGAACAAGAGATAGAAGACTTCTTCCCACGAAACATACATTCAGTGACACAATACTCCACAGTGTGGGAGGCGTTCAAAGTAACTATCCGTGGAATATGTATTGCCAAGGGAGGAGGGATATTAAACGACATTCAGAACACACTTCACAAACTAGAAAAAGACCTAAAACACCTAGACGCCCAAATGCAGAGGACTCCTACCCCAGAATTACAGGGGAGGGTGAGAGAGATGATGACTGAGTAGCAAGAAACCGCAGACAGAGAGTGCAAATTCAGGGGGAAATATTACCAGGCCCGACAGTACGAGGAGGGAGAAAGCCTTGGGAAAGCGCTTGCAGCGATAACCCGACCACCTAGATTCTCGAATACCATACTTGAAATCACTGACGGAGGGGGCCATTTGCATAGAAACACCCCAGACATCTCAGCAGTATTTTATAAATTTTACAGTACATTATATAAATCCCACAGAACGCAACCCGTAGACTTTGCCCCCTTTTTTGAATATACTGCAATAGGTTGGCTGGGTGATACCCAATGGGAATTTCTCCTAGTAGACTTTGAAGATGATGAGATAAGGGCTGCGATCATGCAACTACAATCTGGCCGAGCCCCTGGCCCTGACGGGCTTACAGCCGAATTTTATAAAACATTCAGCTCCACCCTCATCCCAATTCTTTGACAGGTTTATGAAGAGGCTAGGGATACAGGGGCCCTTCCCCAGAAGATGCGCGAGGCGCTCATCATATCCCTCCAAAAACCTGGCAAGCGAGCGGATCAGTGCGACTCGTACTGACCGCTCTCCCTCATTAACGTCGATGCTAAAATCCTGTATAAAATAATAGCGAATCGCATCAGCCCCCTCATGACTGCCCTGGTGTTGCCGGATCAGTCGGGCTTCGTTCCTGGCAGGGGGACATCGCATAACCTCCGAACCTTATTTGCCGTCCTACAGGACATTGGCCCTTAAGCAAGCGCGGTGGCTGTCTTCTTGGACGCTACCAAGGCCTTTGATTCCCTGGAATGGGACTATTTGGCTTTTGTACTTAGACGGATGGGATTTCCCATACCCTTTTTGGCTTGGATCCAACTGCTCTATACCAATCTACAGGCTACTAATTAATGGTATCCGCTCTCCCGCTTTTAATATAGCAAGGGGAACGAGGCAGGGGTGTCCTTTGTCTCCCCTCCTCTTCGCTCTCGCGATAGAGCCACTAGCAGCTAAAATACGCCAGCATCATCGAGAATATGCCCTCATCTATCCCGAGCGACAAATCCTAATCTCATTAAACGCTGACGATCTCACCCTGTACCTCCGCAACCCAGAAGACAGCCTCAACCCGATACTACGTGTACTCATACATTTTGGGAGATTGTCTGGAGTTAACATAAACTGGAGCAAATCTCAAATATTTCCCCTTACTTCCGCAACCACAAAGTTTGATCCAGACTATCCCCTCGCCTGGTGTGATGGCGCAGTCACATACCTGGGTATTGTAGTGACAAGAGATAGAGAGGAATTATTGAGAGCCAACTACGGGCGGGTGCTAGATCAACTGACTGACAAGATTACTAGATGGATCGCCATGCCAATATCCATGGCAGGGAGAGCATCGTTAATAAAAATGGTAATCCTCCCTAAGTTATTGTATTTATTTATCAACATCCCATACGCCCCCAGTGGAAATTTTTTAAAACCCTGAAATCCCAACTCATCCGTCTTACCTGGGGAGGAAGACAGTCTAGATTAAAATGGGGACCTCTCACTCACCGATATTTTTGTTTCGATATTTTTTTACTTACCATTTTAAAGATAGGATGTCGATATTCTTGACATCGATATTTTGAACACGATATTTGTGAAGGTCTGTCGATATTCTGTCAGTGATCCCCCTAGCCCTGGCGCTAAATTTAGGTAAGTGTTGTTCTTTAACATTTATCTAACCCCTTTCAGTTGCTTTTTTTGTATCTCAATTTTTTATTACATTTTTTCAAATTGAAACAAATAATAACCTTCATATAAACATAAAGTGTAGATGAAAGAAACATTCTGAGATATGAACCAAAAAAATAAGAATAACAAAGAAATAAAACAGCATAGGACGTGCCCTACTTCTAGTGCTATTCGTAGGTTACATTGGTTACCTGTGGCTAAACGCATAGAGTTCAAGATTCTCTGTATGTCCTTTAAAATCTTAAATCTTTCCTCTCCAGATATCTTGGCCAATCTGCTTACATCTTACATTCCCTCCCGTCAACTTCGGTCTATGGGCCAGCACCTGGCGATTATTCCGCTGGTGAGGAAGGCTCGTGCGGGTGGGCGCTCCTTTCGCGTATTGGCAGTCAAACTTTGGAATACGCTCCCCATAGCCATCCGCAGTATGAAAATTACCTGGCATTCCGTAGGGCCATCAAAACGCACCTCTTTCCTCCACTGTAGGCGGCTTCTGTCTTCTACTGTTTCTGCAGTTTTCTGCTTCAGCGCTGGGATGCCCCTTTGCCGGGGCAGCTATGCGCTATATAAAACCGCATAACATATCATAACATAACATAAGAATAAAAATGTTGCAAGTATCAAGTTTACTTTTTTTAAGTACACTGCTGATATTTAATTTCAGATACTGCGATACTCTGATACAACAAAGAACTAATTGTAGTTCCCCTTAAACTTCGGGAATGTCTTGTTTCAGTCACATGCTTGTTGACAAATAAGCTTGTGAAGTTCATTGTCGATAAAATGGAGGTGTCCATTCTAGGTGATCATCCTTAAATCTGGACCTCCATTTGGTAGTAACTGGCTCTGTTACTCCCAGCCCCTTCTACTATGACCAAAAACGGTTGTGATACTGTCGGCGCACATTTTACCTTCTGTCCTAATTTCAACAAGAGCGTGGATACATGTTACTCTCCTTGATGTGCTTAATAAAAATTCTTTATTGCCTCTGAGTTGAAGAGAGAAGGCTGGCGATTCAGGCATCAATCCTGCATTACAGGTATACTGTCTTGTTGGCGTACCTAAATATTATGGGCCTCATTTATGTTTTTTTTTTTTGCCATAGGGCAGCGCAGCAGGCCTTGCTGCTGGGCTGCCCTATGGCAAAAGAAAAGGGCAGGAATGCACTGTATCTATTAGATACAACGCATTCCTGTCCTTTTCCCCTGTGCCGGGGCACAATGGGCTGCCGTACGCCAACGCAGGCACCTTTGCACCCTGGTGCAAAGGTGCCTGCGTTGCGGGGATGCTTATTTTTGTGCACAAAGGGAAACCTTTTTGCAGAATGCAGCACACACAGAAAAAGGAAAAACGAGGAGAAATAAGGATATTTCTCCTCGTTGTGCCTCCCGTACGCCTCCCCTGGGGAAGAGTACGTTTTTGGTGCTGCCTCAGACTTATGATTTCTCGTATATCTGAGGCAGTGTCAAAAAGCCATTGATGTTGCTTGGAATGCCCCCAGCAACACCCATGGAACGCCCCTTTCATGCAGTTTTCTGCGTGAAAGGGGCACATATTTTTAAGGCATGAAAAGCTGCGTAACGTGGCTTTACGTGGCCTTATAAATATGCCAGTGGCACATTGCGCCCTTGGAATGTAAAAAAGTGACATTCTGGTGGTGCAAAAGTGCCTTAAGGGCCTCATAAATGAGGCCCTATATTTGTCACCTTCACGTTGTGCAAAATGCAACTCCCACATCTGTTACTTACTTTAACTCAGTGTGTGTCAGTTAAACCCTAGTTCGACTTCCACGAAGCTTACGAGTGAATAAATGGATCTTGTTTAAGGGAGTGTGTGTCGTACTTGCCGGTACTTATCCTTCAGCCCTAAGTGCCCTCTCACATGCTTTGTTCTTCTTCTTATGCACTCCATCACACCACAGCATGCAGATGCTTTCTTGGTTCTTGCTCCTACTCCTGATACATCAGAGATAAAAGACACTGCTCAGGCGGGAGCAGAGTAAGTGAGATGCCTGTGAGAGTGCATTGTGGAACACAGTAAAGTCTAACTTATTGGCAGTGTCAAAGCTTGTTTTCTAGAAAGCAATCAAATGTTGGACAAGTGGGAGAGGATGGAAGACATTTGACTTTTTGAATTGCAAATCGTCTCACTAAAGTGCTACAAGGCAAACATTTACATGCCCCCCCCATAAGGTTTGGTCTTGGTCTGCAGCCCCACCTCTCCTCTGGCAACAGCCCCTGTAACAGAGGCAGAGCACATCTGAAGGGGCACTCTGGTGAGGTCTCTGCTGTGATTTCATGCTGCATACCTTCACCTGCTGTATGAGCCCCTATGAGGAGTCTTGTGATACTTTAAAGATTAGAATGTTAAGCAGAAGTAAACACGTACATTATTATGAATAATATTAACACATGGCATCATCGGTATTGGATGCGCTATTTGTCTTGGTGTGAAGGTGTGCTTACCGTGAGCTGTGGTGTCAACAAGGTCAAAGGTGTCTGGGTATTCAAGTCCATCAACCATCTCCATTCCAATCCCTGCCACTACTTGCTCCTCAATGGGAGTCATCTGAGTATGGCCTCCAGCACACTCACAGTCACCATGGCATAATGATGGTTCTGAGATAACTTTTCCTTGGTTCTGCATATGTAGTCATGTCACCCCTTTGGCACTCCTCTACTGTACTAGTTGTTGGTACCACTATATTAATCATGCCAAGGATACCTGTCCACAATGCAGCCTTCTTGGTTTGAGAGACCTTAGAAGTGAAAAAAGCAATTCTCCATTCTTATTACCTCTATGATTAATATCCCCACCTCCTCCTGTGTGAATTTTAATTTCCTGCCTCATGGATCACCTCCAGTGAATTTTTATGCATTTGCATGTCATTGAACAGCATTGCGTAGCAAATATGACGCAGGATAATTTATTTGACATGTGCAGATGCAACGGTTCTGATTTTTGACATAGCGCACAGCTAGATACATCTTAGTAACCCTGGGCCATAAAGAACTGGAAATCCATGATTAATTCACACATTGACATATGGATAACCAACACAGCAAATTTGTTGCAACTGGAAAAAATCTCATTTATCTTCAAAGTTCAGGAAAATTACTTTAAAGTCCTACAGAAAGACGTATGGCTCTGTATGCTTTCTTATTGCCTTTTTGGTCTATTTTTAATTACTATCTGTAACCTGTGTTTAATACTTCAGTAAATGTCATGGCTGGACAGTGTAGTATGCAGTATAATTATACGACAATGATTTTGCAACAAACATAGGACCTGAATTTAAGTTTGATGGGCAGTGCTCTGTCCGTCAGGGTGTTGGAGCACATTACCTCCGGCACCATGATAGACTACCGTCTGCCATAATTTGAGATGTCCAGAGAGAGGTCATCTCTGTACATCAAAAGGAACTACGGTCACGGAGGATCCTTTAAAGATTAAAAAAAAGTTTGGTGGAAGGTCGAAATCGATTTAAAACCACCATTTGCCAAACTTTTCACATTTTTTGTTTTTCAAAAACAAACTCCCAAAGTGAAAGTTTGTTTTTGAAAAGTAAAACACTAATAACCCCCACACCCTGGGATTATTTTCCCAGGGTTGTGGGGGGTCATTGTTGCTTTTTTCTGTCCCTCACTACCAGGTTTGTCCTGAAAGTAAAAGACAAAAAAATGACATTACACCATCCATCCATAACCGTGTGAGCAGCAAGATTCCCTTCTTCCAATGGCCCCTACACTTTTGGAGGAAACCTTCTGAAGACAGAGCCAACGGGGGCTACATTGACGGAAAGCTTATAGTCTGCTCCATTCTAAATTGAAGTTTAGACTGGCAAGGTACTCCGTCTCATTTGCAATGGACTACCCTGTCCACCAAACTCTATATCAGGCCCTTAAGTTGAATTTTGATCAATAAATATAACAAAGTCAAACAAATAGGTTCACCTTGTCTTCCAGTTTTAGCTATTTGTAATCTTTAAAATGTAGTTGACAGGCCACAAAGTAGGCTGGGATTGTTAAAATATTACATTGAGTTAGCACTCATATACTCAGAGCATCTGCATTTGTTTATTCTACACTTGAAATATTGTGATTTAGCCTGTTTATACATCATACATTATGGTTTTAACTCTAAAAAGGAGAAAAAAAAGCCAAGGGGCATTATCAAACAATGTCAAATTACATAAATTCAGGCATTATTGCACAACTGTTTCACGTGTCATCCTGGTGCAATACTTTGCCAGAGATGGTGATCTTCCTTCATCTCACTTCAACACATAGCTGGTAAGGTAGGGGGGCTCTTATGGTTCCACCAGTGGCCTTTTCACTTGGCCTTGGCTGATCCTTTGGGATATGGAAAGTGAACTTTTGAAAAATGGAGGTGAAGAAAAGGAAGAGATTCATCTTGGCCATCTGCTCTCCCAAACAAACACGGCGTCCTGAAGGTAAAGAAGAGATAAAGAACAAAAAGCTTTTAATAAGTGCAACCAATCTTCATCATGTTTATCCTAATTGAAGCAATGATGAACAACGGAAGATTAAAGCACTTTATGATATGGTATAAACAAAGAATCATCTTACAACTTCATTACTAACTTTATCAGAAAAGTACCGCTGGTCTCCAAATGATGCAAGAATAAGATATTCCAATAAGAAGAGCTTGTTGGAAATAACAAGTTCACTTAAAAATAAAATGCTGTCCACCAACAGACAAAACACATGTTTCTGCCATGAGGGGTGTTCTTGTCATCATTACTGGGATGGCTAGTAGGGTAGAGGCTTAATTCCCAATCCTTCCCCTCAAGCAGCAACACTCTGGAAGTATATTCAAATATGTTTCTACATCACGGTACAAGGAACTGTCTCAATGACTATGGGGAAAAAGTCACTTGTTTAATGAGTAAAGTGCACTGACTGTATTTAGGACTTCTTTGTGGTGTGTAAAAGGCAGTACTGGGCAGAGTGGCCACTACTGTCTTTGTAAATTGTGCATCAGGGCCAGTGCAAAATTTGTAAAAGAATAAGTACCAGTGCCCAAAGCTCTGCTCCAGCGGTGCTAATAAAAATACCAAGGCAGTGTAGTGGTGAATCCGCCTCATGCCTCTTTAACCCACTACCAGACACTGCTGCTCCTTTATCTCATACTTGCCGGTCCCTGCTTTATCCCTTTCTGCTCGTTAATGTCTTTATCTTTCTCCTTCTTTCCCATTTCTGTGTTTTTCTTTCTCTTGCTTACAGTCAATATCTCATACAAGTGCCGATCACCAAAAATGAGTGCTGGTGGGTTCCACCGGTAACCACCTGCTCAAATTGAGTACTGCTCATGGCCTTGTTGGGAAGTTTGCTATGGATCTTGGCACATATCATGCCACTGTTATCGTGGGAATGGGTTAACATCACCCAAATCGCACTGTTTTGTTGGGTTTGCCACCAGGATTTATGCATTGCTCTTGACTTGGTACATGCAATTTGAAGAGTTGAAGGAAGTGACCGGATTAGGGTCACCCGGGTCACTCACAACCACCTCTCTGCCTTCCATACAAATGAAGAGTCGGTCAGACAGTAGAGAATACAAACCAATATATTTATTCAGATACACTCGAGCGGAGCCCAGTCTGCCCAGTCTCTTGGGATTGCTGTAGAGGGGACTGACATCAGCAAACATGGTGATACATTATGTATGATTCAGACCCAATGAAGGCACGCCCACAATGGAATTTTCCAGGCAGATGCAGCTACACAAAGAAGTACAGAAGGATAAGTTTAAATCCTGAGGCTGGGCACACACTATCTGCTACTCAAGGTCGCTCCGTCCGTGCCCACCGCTAGGCTAGAGGGAGAAGGCCTCTATCTAGTGGGAAAGGTATGCGCTAATAAGAACAGTGTATTCATGAAGAGAAAAGGCAGGGCCCAAACTTGGAGAAACGAGACTTACAAAAGCTGCTTTTTCAGGAAGGAAAAGATTAGTTTAGATCATTGTTCAAAATGGCAGCCAAACATAAAATGGTGCCACGAATGCTAACTTACATAGAACAATACATAATCAACACAGCGAAAACATTTTTATCCTAACAGACCCCCTTTTAGCATGAGCTAACCATGTTATGTTGTTATCAAGGAAAGTATAAAATTTCCAAGGACAAGAAACATCACTATGAGGAGTAGTTCATATAATCAGTAAGTCTCAAAAATACCCTCATCTATCTGCATCAAATCATCAATATCCTTTTGTAGCATAATCGCGGCATTAGTATCATGAACTGATATTTTCTGTTTGGGAATGAGAACATTAACGCAATGGGTGCAACAAGCTGGGAGACAGTGTATACAGAGGCAACAGGTAACGAAAATACTGACAACCACAGCCAAGAAAGTGAGGATCTTCCAACCCCAAGATATTAATGTGTTCGACAACCACCCCGACAGTGTCCAAGTACCTGCTTCTTGGTGTATCTCAGACGATATCCTATGTAATTTCTGTATAGCTGAATAAATATTGGGAGCGTTATCAGGTATGTAAACACAACAGCTGCTGCCTATAGCGCGACAGGCCCCTCCCCGATCTGCAAGGATAACATCTAACACCATCCTGTTCTGCAAAGTGACTAATCTCGTAGCCTGGAGCTCAGCAGTGAAATTCGTCATTATCCCAGCAGTTGTATTAATAACCACTTCAACAACTCTAGTTAACTGACGAACTTGAAGGCTATTTGCCATGGGGCCCCAAAAAGGTAGCAGGCCCTTCATAGCGTCTCCAAATTGTTGTGCGGTAGTGTCTGTCTGATCTTTATCCTTTGTGTCACCAATCCTTCTTACTCGGGCCAGCAATGCACTTTTACGTTGCATCCGATGACCTTGTGATAATTAGTTGGGGCAACATATATAGGGGGAAAAAGGAAGGAAAGATAACATGTGCCTGACCATCCCCTCAGGAGTCAGACGTGAGCCTGTGACCCACAGACAAAATAGACATTATGGGGTAGGATCAACGGCGGACTATTAGTCGTATTCAGCTTGTAGGTGAAATTACATTTTCTCTCACCCATCTTTATCTCCCCAGTCCCCTGGACACAAAAATGAGCTGTCTTAGTGCCCACTGGCACAGATATCGGTTTATCTTCGGTAAGATTTCGACCTCATAAGGATTGGAAGTACTCAGAGGTGTTAAACCATTGGAAATCGGCCAATTCCATTCGAAACCAGGCATTATCCTTTACTCTATGGTACATTTTCAAACAAGACTTTGAGGACATTGTCCCTAGAGCCCCTTGTCCTGCCGGTCCCATGGGGGTAAACCCTTGGTAGAAGCGTAAATATTCATTCGCAGTGTGAGAATCAGTGGATATTATATGCAAAGTAGAAAGATGAAGTTGGAAGTACACCAGTCAAAACAATTCATACCAACCCTCGCAGCTGCCAATATATGACAATGGCATAGACAACAAATTGCCGCTCTTATGAGTGACCGAAGGGAGAAACCCACAAACCCAACAATTAGTTGTATTGGACACATTATGAGCATGATGCAACATCTGTATAAATACATTGTCCGTGTAGGACTGCCTTTGTACTGCTTTGTGTGGGGCTAGAGTAACAAAAATATGTTCAGGGGGAGTGGGGGTTGTACCTACCAAGGAATGTACAGGAAATTTCTCCTCTAGAAACCAGGATATTCCAAATATTGTCACTATTGCAATCACTACAATTAATATGCAAACTATTTTACTCTTTGTCAACCAACCCCGTGCTAAATGCGGTGGTGCAAATGGTTGTTCCTCCTCATCAATAGGCCGACCAAAGGGATGCATTAAGAAGCAAGGAAAGAAACGCAACAAAAATTATAGTAAAGGTAAGTGTTCCCAGTGTCCATCAGAGCCTCACTGGTACAGGCTCCTATTGTTCATCAATACGTTGGCACTCTTGACCACCGGCGGTGGAGCTTGCTCTGTCATAAGCTCACGATGTATCCCACGCCAATCAGGATAATGTACCCCCCTCCAAGGGAGCACGTTCAATCTATCCTGTCCAATGTCAAAACAGTGCACCAATCTCATATCACCCTAAACTAACTCTGTTGGTACTACAGCAAAGTACACCCTAACTTACACAGTCCATCCCTGGCTAATCTGACTTCTCCTTTGGTGCACTATTCCTCAGCCGAGGACGCAGATTGTACCTGGTGACTCCAGGCACAGAGGGATCAATAAAAAGGGGCTCCTGGATAGCTCGTATCTCCGGTGGAACTGCTGCATTCAGCACTTCATCATTCTCCGCATCCGTCTGCGTCCAGGTCTGTTTAGCATCACTGAAGGGAACAAACTGAGGCATCGTCTCACACTCAGAGTCCCCTACTCCGTCTTTGATCCATTGGTCATAAGGCAAAGGCAGAGGCACCCTTTTACAATGAGTGTCATGCACAACAATTCTTTCGGCCAGCGACCTTGACTGCAGTACGTGTAGCCAGAAGGACCTGTTCCGGTCCCTTTCAGCGGGGCTCCAAACTCTTCTTCCGCTGGAAGTTTGATGAGTATGAAATCTCCAGGCCGAATGTCGTGTCCAGGTCCCTCTGGTGTAGCGGGCAGGGACTCACGGACCTGTTGGTGAATAGAACGCAAATTTTCAGTTAGCTGGCACAGGTAGTCAATTAACAAGGGGTACTCAATATCAGAGAACCAACAAGGTCGCGGGACGCCCCAGACATTTGCCGGGCGTCCAAACTCAACCTCGTACGGTGACAATCCTGTCCTAGAATGTGCTGTTGTTCTTGTCGACAAAAGAGCTAATGGTAAAGCATCTGGCCACTGTAACCCTGTTGTCTCCTGAATCTTTGCCAATTTTAGATTGAGAGTACAATTGTACTTCACAACCAAACCTGCTGACTGTGGGTGATTGGCAGCATGGAACTTTGGTTTTATATGCAACCCATGCAAATCAGCCGAATCACCTGGGCATTAAAATGACTTCCGTTATGACTCCAAATCAAACGGGGCAAGCCGAAATGAGGAAAGAACTCCTTTAGGAGTACCTTTGCAGTCGTCATGGCTGTATTATCTTTAGTGGGATAAGCCTCAACCCTGAATGCACAAACAACCACCAACACATACTTCAAATTATTGCACCTATCTAATTCTATATAGTCCATCTGGATGACCTCAAAAGGGAAAGTGGGTGGTGCAAAATTGCCGGGTGGTGTAGGAGTACCCTTCCCAGGATTGTGCATCATGCACACCATGCAGTATTTCACTAAATGTGCAGCTGTTTTCAAAATGTTATCATTGTGCCATACAGGGTCTTGCAACTTGCAAATACCCTTAGCACTAATATGAGCTGGGCCGTGGGCCATCGTAACCACAGGGAGAACATATGCATCGGGCAACATCCATCTCTGCTTCCCTGACCTATCAATCCAACATCCCTCATCGTTCAATTGTGCTGTACTTTCCTGCCACACTGCTAACTCTTCTACTGTGGCTTCGCTTTGTATCTCCTTCACATTCTCAAGGGTGTCCTCGAACATGGCAACCTCAGGCACCCACCTAGCCGGGCCGGCTACAAACATTCTTTTCATCTTTGTCCGGGCCGTCTCCTTAGCTGTCTGATCCGCAAATACGTTTCCTCTACCTACATTATTGGTGACCTTTCGGTGGGTGCTACATTTCACTATGGCCAATTTCTTAGGGAGTGTCAAGGCAGACAAAAGCCTCAATATAAGGTGCCCATGTTGAATCTTGGCACCATGCGTAGTAAGAAACCCTCTCTCTGCCCAGAGTCGCCCAAAGTTGTGCGCGACTCTAAAGGCGTACTAACTGTTAGTATAAATATTGACAACCAGTCCCTCACTCAATTTGCAATCTCGTATTAGGGCAATGAGCTCTGCAGCTTGGGCCAACTGATAGGGAACGCGTGATGTCTCAACTACCGTACGCAACGTAGTAATAGCATATGCAGCAGTTGTAGTGCCATCTGGTAATTTAAAGCAAGAGCCATCAACATGTAGTTCCCCTTGAGGGTCAGATAAGGAACATCAGTCAAGTCTACCCGTCCTTTCATCTCCTCTTTGGTCCGGAAGATACAATCATGTTTGTCAACTTCATCACTCTCAGAAGGGAGGGGTAGTAATGTGGCTGGATTCAGAGTGGCACATCTTTAAATAATAATAAGTTTGGCAAACAAAGTTAATTCATAGCCAGTTAGACGTGCACTGGTGAGGTGCTGTGTCTTTGTCTTATTCAAAAGTGTATCTACAGCATGGGGTACCATGACGGTGAGATCAGTGTCAAGCACGAGTCCAGCCGATTGTCTTATCGAGGCGGCCATAGCGCAACTGCTCTTAGACAGCTCGGGAGGGCTCCTGTGACCGGGTCAAGAAGAGCGGAGAAATAAGCACACGGCTGTTGCTCATGTCCAAATTTCTGTGTTAAAACAGAAAGCACGCAACCAGCCATCTCATGAACATATAATACAAAGGATTTGGCGTAGTTAGGGGTACCAAGCACTGGAGCTGAACAAAGCGCAGTTTTTAGTTGCTCAAAAGCCTGCTGACATTCAGGCGTCCAAGGTAAAGGCACATGCACTCCTTTCGAGGTTAATGCAAGCAGGGGCTTAATTAGTAGGGAATAGTTAGGTATCCACTAACGACAGTAGAAAGTGATATCTATAAAGGCGCTTACATCTTTTTGGGTTTGTGGAACTGGCATTTGAACAATGGTACTAATGCGCTCTGGGGTCAATCTCCTACCCTCCTTCGACAGTAGGTGACCTAAGTAGGTGACCTCCTGTCGACAATACTGAAATTTTGAAAGGATACTTTATGGCCATGCTGAGCTAAATGCAAGAACAATTTAACTGTCCTGTCTCTGCAACCTTGTTCTGTACCTGAAGCAATGAGCAAGTCATCGACATACTGTAGCAATACATTACCTGTGGGGAGCGACAAGGAATCCAACTGACCTTTCAATGCCTGACTATAGATACTCGGACTCACTGTATATCCTTGAGGAGCGTGACAGAACCTAAAACTTCTACCCTAGGGTGAACCCAAACAGACATCTGCTATCAGGATGAATAGGAATACTGAAGAACGCATTTTTCAAATCCATGACAGAAAAGAATTTAGCAGAAGAGGGAATCATTGTCAAAAGAGTGGTGAAGTCAGGAACCACCGGAAACTGGGGAATCACTATTTTATTAGCTTCACGCAGGTCAATCACAAAACGATAAACATCTTCATGGTCATCAAGAGAATCTGAGGGCGTCCTCTTAAGAATGGGAAGGAAAGGGCTATTACAAATATTAGCTGTTGTCTCCTCAACCACTCCCGTCTTAATCAAATCCTGCACAATTTGAAATAAGGCTTGCTGTCCTGCCTGAGGTATTTTATATTGAGGGATAAGAGGCTGAAATAGCACCATCCTTAACGCGTATCGAAACAGGCGATATCTGCAACAATCCCACGTCTGTGTTGCCTGTTGCCCACAGAGTGGGTGGCACATCTTTAAATTCAACAGGAAGGGGCGCATCTTTGGACAGACACTGCTTAGCGCACACCACATCTGGACCCATTGTCATATAGACACCTGCTGGGGAACAATAAATCGTAGCATGCAGTTTTTTTAACAAATCCAAACCCATCAAATTCTCACCACAATTAGATGTCAGCAAAAATGGCGAATCCACAGTGAAAGGACCGATAGTCAATGCAAGGGGTCCTAAAATGGAGCTTGCAACCGGTACACCAGAAAAACCTACCGAAACATTATTATGGCTGGACAGAGCCGCCCCAGGGACCATATTTCGAGAAACAGAACTTTTCGTCGCTCCTGTGTCCACCAAAAATTTCGTAGTCAAACCTTGCAGTTCCGCTGTTACATAAGGGCCACGCTGGTCCACAGGTATCGGAACTTGTCCGCCACTCTGTCCCTGGCTGTCCTAGCGGCAAGACATTCCTGTCACTTCATCCACATCGTAATCATCATGGTAGTACTGTCCATCCCGAGGGTCATCAAAGTAATTATTATCAGAACGACCCTGTGAGGCTGCAGCGTTGTGAGCCTGCCTGCCCCACCAGCCCCATGACCCCTTCCACGAGAACCTCGTCCTCCAGGGACCCCCACTTTTTGCAAAAGCACAGGACACTCGCTACACCAATGCCTCTCCTCTTTACAATACGCACACTGATTCGGACCCAGGGGCACAGCGTTTGGCTGCCTACTAGTGCGTGGAAGCTGTCAGGCCAAACCACCACAGCCTCTACCATTCCCTCTAAAAGCCTGTTGCAACAACACCTTGTCTTCAAATCCTTATGCTTTTTCTCTGTCCTCTCCTTTTCCTCATTATCCCAATGCTCATAGTACTGTGCCATATTCAAAATAACAGAAGGGGAAGAGGTGGACCAGGTGCTTTCGGAAGCCTGCAATCGAGTCTCAATCTCAGGAAGCAAATTAGAAACAAATCTATTAACAAACAACCGAACACCTCCCTCAACAGACCGATCGTGCCCACTGTAATCCAGGAATATATCTTCAAACCGAGTGAAAAAATCAGACACACTCTCATCTTTCTTTTGTTGACAAGCCGTTAACTTGTCCCAATCAACCTTCCTCGGTGGAATAAGAGAATGCATATACGTAATGATATGGCCTGGTAAAGCAAGTATCTCTGCTCTAGGCTTATCACCTGGCTTCCGGTCCTGATCCCATACTTTAATTTGGTCCCATGTACCTTCCCTACTCTGCAACATGGTCTTGAGTATGCAACTGTCTCCAAATATCAACCAGAACACGAAGACCAAAAACATTTCAATATCAGCCAGAGTCATCACAGTGGAGGAGGCGGCTTCAGTCAATTCTTTATAATATGCAGTTGGATTCTTCCTAGGATCAGGCAAATGAGTCTTAAGAGATAAAACTTCACTCCGTTTCCACTGAGTGTAAACCCATTGTTCCTGAAAACGAGCTGGTTCTCTGGCCCTTATAACATTACCGCGGCCATCTTGCACTTCTGGTAATTCTGGGTGGTATATAGGATGAACCTCCCGCATCGGAAACTGAGTCACCGTCTTGGGACTGTTCTCATGCAATCTTCCCCTATAGGCTATTATTGTCGTGACATTACTGAAAACTTGTTCTGGGCTCAAGTTACTAACATACACACGCTCTCTAATATCATGTAAAATTTTAGGCGCTTCTGATTCAAAACACTGCTGCCAAAGACCAATCAAAGTCGCCGACATGTGCTGAAGAGCATGCTGCTGTATAAAGGGCTCAAAATCTCGCATTGTTCCCCAAACATCCTCCACACTGTAAATGGGATTACGAGCCCACTGGGCAGCCTGATTAGCTATTACCCTTTTCTCTTCATCTCCCACATCAGATCATATTAACAGCCCCATACGTTCCTTAAATTTTGTCCAGTCTCTATCCTCAAATTCATGTACTGGTGTCCCACTGCTCAGTAATGTCAGGGGATGAAAGAACAGAGTGGGAGTAGCAACGGAAGTAACAGGCACTAACGTCGCTGCTGGCTGCATCGAAGGTGTAAGGGCTGGCGAAAGGGACGCTGAAACAATAGGTGTGGCAGGAGCACTAACAGTCATAGTTGCCACAGACGGCGAGTACAAAGAAAAGACAGGAGGTGCCGTGGCCAAAGCAGTCCGATCAACAGTAGCAGGAGCAGAAACAGCAGAGGCAGAAGAAACGGGTGGCTGGGACTGTGAGGGAATAGCGGGATATATCCTCTGCGGGGCATATGGAGGTGGGGGTCGAGTATCAAATAATTCTTCCATAAAAGTATCATTTTCTTCTTGGGCCACATAAGATTTAGCACTCTGTAATCGAAACCTTCTATCTTCACATTCAATACCCTTGTCCTGCTTTTCCCTGTCATATACTACGGCCTTCTGAGTCAACGTCTGCATTCTCCCTTTCCGAGCCTCTTTCTCTGCTTTCATTCGCCTCTGTTTAGCTGCTTTTTGCCACGCTCAAAGGGAATCAAACATAGACTGCCTACTTCTTTTCTTAAACAACTGTTCTTGTAAATACTCGATCTTTTGCTCATCAAAAAGTGCCCGTCAAAGGCCACTGCAACTCGGCATTGTCCCTCGTATATTTGTGCCATAGCGTACTAAACATAATAGGGCCAAGGCCATGCTTCACATACATATCAAAATTCGGAGTGCCTTCTGGAGGCGCCGGCTGACTTTCCTCCAGTCGAGCATAAGCAGAACAACAATGACAGCACAGAGAAACCAGTTTACTTATTCCAGGCATTCTCAAAAGAAAACAAATTTCCTACTAATGCCTGGCAAAGCATTTGCAAACACTTTTCACCCAAAATCGGTCCTCAGACCGTACCAAATACAAACCAAAATGGTACCATATCCACAAAGAACCAAAACAAACTCACCTGATGTATGCAGGTCAAACTAATTTATTCTCCACTGCAGACTCGTCAGACCAAACGGTCAGATCCAAGGGTTTCGCCGTTCAGGACTCCAGTCGGGATGACCGGAGGGCGAGGCACCGTCCGGCGGGACAGAAGGGGCAGCTGCGAGTACAGGAACTCTCTCGTGCAGGGATCCCTGATCCGTCCGTCCGACCCAACGATGGCCTCGACATCCCCACCCGTCCTCAGGAGGGGATGGGTCACTAACCCGATGGAGTCCCTGTTCGGGCGCCAACTGAAGGAAGTGACCCGATTAGGGTCACCCGGGTCACTCACGACCACCTCTCAGCCTTCCATACAAATGAAGAGTCGGTCAGAAAGTAGAGAATACAAACCAATATATTTATTCAGATACACTCGAGCAGAGCCCAGCCTCTTAGGATTGCTGCAGAGGAGACTGACATCAGCAAACATGGTGATACATTATGTACAATTCAGAACCAATGAAGGCACGCCCACAATGGAATTTTCCAGGCAGATGCAGCTACACAAAGAAGTACAGAAGGATAAGTTTTAATCCTGAGGCCGGGCACACACTATCTGCTACTCAAGGTCGCTCCTTCCGTGCCCACCGCTAGACTAGTGGGAGAAGGCCTCGATCTAGAGGGAAAGGTATGCGCTAATAAGAACAGTGTATTTATGAAGAGAAAAAGCAGGGCCCAACCTTGGAGAAACAAGACTTACCAAAAGCTACTTTTTCAGGAAGGGAAAGATTAGTTTCGATCATGGTTCAAAATGGCGGCCAAACATAAAATGGTGCCGCGAATGCTAACTTACATAGAACAATACATAACCAACACAGAGAAAACATTTTTATTCTAACAGAGTCGTATACTCCATGCTGTTTCAGGGCACGTTTGTAGCCAGAAAAAATGTCCATGCTCAACAGTCTACCAGACATTATGTTGGATTAGAGCCTGACTGTAGAAAACCCCACAAATTGTATCTAAAATGGAGGGAAAAAGAAAAGGCGTAGCTTGGCATCAAATATTATATTTCCCTCATTCATTTTACCATTGTATTGTTTGTTTTTACTAGCCCTGTCACAATTTTCTGCTTTTTATTGCAGTAGCCCTTGCTACACCTTAGTGCCCCTGAGTGAAAATGCCCAGAAGGTAAACCATGGGTCTTGATGTCACGAAGAACCACCAAGAATTGAGTACCACATGTATTTAATCAGGAGAGGCATTCTGGTTCCTGAGATGTTGAGACTGTCAGTGCATTGCAACAGTGGTGTGTGCTGACCTTTCAAGGGTCCCAATGGGCAAAGGTCCATAACTATTTCTAGCTGGAAAAACTTGCATGAGGATTCGACTGTAGCAGCAGCCAAACCTCATTCCTGTTTTTTGGGGTTTTTTGATGGGGGAACCATACAATACTCACCCCTACCAGAAAAGACCATCCCCTTCCCTACCCTATTCTCGCCATACCCACTAGATCCACACACACATTTACCACCTGCTCAGAGCAGGTGGTAAATGTATGTGTTAAAATTCTGAGTGGTTTTATGATCAGAAACATGTCCCACATGATACTTTGCCATTCCATGGAGCTTACTGGTGTGGATTTACCCCACCGTAATGGCAAAATTGCATGCAATTTTACAGTTACCCTACTACCGTGCAACTTGTAATCAGGTCCAATATGTTTTCCCAATCCAAAATGGACTGTTCTGTTAGTACCTTATCTCGCCAATCCTTCATGTCAGATCAACTTCTTGTATATCACTTCCAACTTCTTTTTGTGTTCTCATTTCGTTTTCCCTATGGAATGAACTGGAACCATAAGAAACATGTGTTCCAATTGCTGTGATAACTGGGGTGATGGATTCTCTCCCCTGGTTGCTTTTGCTCATTGATTCCTGTTTCTCCTGGCCTTTGCACTCAGGTTTTATTAAGGGATTTTTTTCCAGCTACATCTTCTTCGAAAATTCTACTCTGGCTGGAACCAATTTTCATCTTCGGTCTTTGTAAGTGCTAAGTTCCTCTACAATTTTACATTTGAATTTCTGCTGCATTACAAGAGGGTTTTTTTGATGTTTGTTTTTTTCTCCACTTGTGGCCCTTAAAAAAGACAGTTGCTGCTTCCAGATGATACTCAGAAGTTTTAAGCAACACAGTGGCTATGGGAAAAAGTTGCACTGACTTCCGGCAACCTTGATGAGAGAAGCAAGTGTGATTGTTGCATCCGGAAGTTGACAAGTAAGAGGCTTTCTAAATTCTCTGACATAACCAATGGCCCTATATAGCAGCTGTAAGGAAATGGGCCATCAGTTATGTGGCTTGCCCAAGACACAGGTCCACATTCGCCTTCCACTGGGAACCAAACACTCCATTGTAAGTGCTTGACTCTCTTAGGGTATAATGTTTGCTCAATAATCACTACCACCAATATTCTTTCAATAAAGCATTTCAAAATGATAATCACATGTGCCTGTGTGCTCTTTTATATACTTTTAACCATTGAAAGTGCACTTATAAAAACAGCCCCTAGAGGGCGTCACATTTGAATTACAAAGCATATATCCATAGACTTCAGCCCTATAGGGATTTTACAACACATACACTCCTTTAACCACCTTTAGGCCCCAATCTCTGTAGCCCTAACCTTAACCCCTAGAGGGTGCTGTACACCAAGCTATAGAGCTTCAGCCTGGGGAGTGCTTGATGAATGTAGGCAATCATGGGTTGACCACTCCTTAAGGGACCCAGCTAACTTAGGGTCATTTCTTTGGGGTAATTCTCCTGGGCCTCCTTGAGAAAGCTGTGGCACTGTTGCAGCTCCCTGGTATTTGTTTTTTTAGTGGTTGGTGGTAGCCTTGCCCTCCTGGGGCCACAATGAGGAGAGAAACAATGTGAAAAATCAAAGAGCCCCGCAGGGCATTATGGAGCGCTCCTCTGGAGCAGTGAAAATGTAATGAGCACCTCTCCCACTGTGCCAAGGAGAGTTGATGCTTTTCTTTTAGTTGTTTTGTCCTTTTCTCTTTTTTTATTCGGGGGTGCCCGTTACCACTTGGGCACCCTGTGTGCTGTGTGCATATGCCGATGATGGGGGGCAGCCCAGGGAGCCCACTCCTGGTTACCCCCCCTCTAAACTCCCCCCATGCGCAGCACTCTTCTGTGCTGCGCCAGGAACCGGCAGGTCTATTCTGCGGGCAAGGCGCTGATGCTGGTAGTGGCCTACCGCTCCCCCCAGACATGGGTACGGAGAGTGGGCAGGCCTACCACCTATGGGGGAGTCCTCCTTCTTCTCATCAGGGCCCAGGCCCCAACTCTCTTATCTTCGGGGAGTGCAATTATGCTCTCCATCCCTAGTAGCATTGGGGGCCCAGAGTTGGGGATCCCAGGCCCCCTAAACCATAAACCGGCTTGGGGGTTGGGGTCCCCAGGCCCCCAGAACACTGGGGAGGGGGCCCCATGTACACTCCTCCCAGCACATACAAATTTTGGAATTCTCCTTGTGGTGACTCCAGGGCCTTGGCCCACCCCGGGGGCGTTGAAGTGCTGAGGCAGCAGAGCTCCATGCGATTTGGGTCTCTCTGGGGGGTAAAATATCAAATCCTTCTCCTGCTGATATCTGGGGCACTGTTGGGCCAATGTGCACACTTTTGGGCTCATTATTTTCTCCGTGTGGCGAGTGTTAGCCACCTGGAGCACTCTACTTAGGCCTCCTGGCCTTCGAGGCGACTAACTTTGCAGGGATCTGGCTCCACTGGCTCCCTCTGGCAGACTTTGTCCTTGGTTTCCTCTGGGCCTCTCTCCTCCTTGGTGCAGAAGCCCAGTCGTTTCTCCCAACTAGTCCTCAGGGGGTGGACGAGAACCAGTTTGCCTGGTCCTGTGTAGAGCCCCACTGGCCCTGGGGTCAACGGAAGTTAGAGTTCTTTGGCCAGAATGCATCAGGGGGTTCTTCCTTCCAACTGTCCATAGCTGCTGCATCCAGTGTCCAGCAGAAAAACACAACCATGAGAGAGCTCTCCCCTAGCGCAATACCTTTTAAGCAGGGGTGGAAGGTTCCAGAAGTGAGGCGCCTCTGGCCTATCCTGGGTGCCGCATTACCTCTCCGCCCTGTCCCAACCTTCCTGCACAGCCTGCTGGGACATTTCAAAATGGATTGACGCAGGAGTCACTAGTCAAATCTGCTCTGGGGGCCTCAGCTCCTCCCTTTGCTGACATCACTGGCATGGCCTTTCCCACCAAATCCTCAAAGTGCCTTATCTTAAAAGCTCGACACTGGCGGTAAGCGCACGCAGTGCATTTACCATGAGTTTACCATGGGTGAGTTACAGGTTGTGAGGCTCATCCACAGTGAAAAGGTCACCTACCAGGTGGTCAAAAAGCCAAAAACCCGGGCGGATTTGATGGGCAGAACCCATTTCCTTACAAGTGGCTCAAACATGTTGGCCACTTACTGTTTTTGTTGGTTTGCTGTGTTGTATTGCCTGCAAAGTACAACGTTGCTCCAGTCCATCAAAGTAGAGTGCAAACAAACATTCCTTAGAACCATCTGTCAGCATTTGAAACAGACCTGGTCCTTCAATGTTCAATTCTTGAACAACCTGAACTCTGTCATAGGCCTGGACAGACCTCAATATGAGGTGTGCACCAGAGAAGCACAATCTGAACCCTAACAGTGCAGTACCTGTCATTTAGGCGTCATCTATCTCACCAGCAGACTGAGAGACACACAGAACAGTCGCACTTCAGGTACCTCTCAGGCACCTGCCTGAATCTATTCTCTTACCACATTCATGCATCATACTCATGACATGGACTGGAATGCGGCCCAGAGTAATTACTAGTGGATCCGGTTAATTCAAGGATACCACCCATCACAATTTTTCTTTTTTGTAAGACATCCAACGTGTGATTATTATACCTCAAATGGGTCCCATAAGTCAATATGCCATAGGATTTAAGCTTCACAACACAAATGGTTCAACCAGTCCTAAAACAAGTCTTGGGTTGTTCGTCTTTCTATTCAGGGGACGTGTCTAGTAGTTCTGACTGATTCCTATTGGAGCAGAAACGAAATTGATGTGGCACCTACTAGAACAGGATCAAGCGTGATTAACATATGGTTGATTCCTGCCTGTAGTAGCACAGTGAGCAAACAAATGACTGGCTGGAATGTGACCCAGTGCAATAACCAGTGACCCATATGACTTCTAACATTGCACTCATCACTGTTTCATCTTTCTCACGGAGATGCTTTAAGTGGGAGAAGTATTCCTAAATATGGGTCCCAATAATCACTGTTCCATAGTACTCAATCTGCTCAGCAATGTACCGTTCCTGGGATTGCTTTTGTTCCCATTCAGAGAGGTAATGTTCTAGCAGTTTAGTGAGGGTTTATCCTAAAAGAGTAGGACCAAGTATGATATAATGTGGTTGGTCCCTGTGGTGTCACAGTGAGCATAAAAAGATAGACTAGAGCATGTCATAAGATAATTACCAGAAGCTTCAATTAATGCCAGCATTCCAAGCCTCACTTTTTTGTTTTTCACAGTGAAACTCACTAAGTGCAATGGGTATGTTTAGATTTGGGTAATACTACTCACTGTGCTGTGAAAGTCAAGGATCCAGATAAGGTCTAACAATGATGAAATTGGTGCGGGATTGTCTTTGTTTCTGTTCAGAGGGGACATGGCCTGTGGTTCAAGTTTGACAGTTGCATTCGGAGAAGTATCAAGATTGTTCCTTTATGGTTTTCGTTGTCTCTAGTGGTACAATGAGCGAACAAATGATGAACTAGAATGGGAACCAAAGTACTTACTAATGTTTGAAAATACCTGAGACATTACACACATTACTTTTTTTTTTTTTTTTTTTTTTTTAAGTTTTGAAAACCTTTATTGAAACAATAAGAAGTCATCCACAGCAGAATGCCCACATCCCTGAAAGGGCCGGCACAGCATGGCAATGTTCAAAGAATTACTACAAAAGGAAGAGGGACAACACAGCATGCCGCCTACAACCGCATCGGGCCGGCCGCGTCAGATGACATAGGAGCATGGTAAAAACAGGGATTTCAGTGGAGGCACGTGGTGTAGAGTAACATCTTTCAAACTACAACTTTCCACTCTTGTGTCGTGTGCTCTATAGCTATAACTTGTGTGATATGGCGTAGTTCATGCCTGGAACTATGGAGTAATGTGTCCAGATAACCCCGAATACACTGTGCAGCGTGTGTGTCGCCTTGGGGGGGACCATTTCTCACCTGTGCGTCTCATGTCTGTGGGGTAGTGAAGGGGGGGCCGGTGAAAGCGTGTCCTCAGCGCGTTCCAGTAAGTATGTCTGCAGAGGTGCCCAGATATCCCGGGGCCGGGAGGAGGGAGGCAGGAGTTCAGCGTATGTGTGTAGTTGTTCTTGGCAATAAATGAGGTCTTGGAGCCAGTCCTTAAATTTTGGTACTCTCCCTCTGCCCCATCTGCAGGCGATCTTTCTCTTAGCCAGGAGGAGTGCGATGGATGTGTATTTTCGGATTTGGGTCGCTATAGGTGCAGTGTATCCCAGGAGTGCAGTCAGGGGGTCTACCGGGATGTGTGTGCCAGTCATTAGGTCTAATGCTGTCATTACCTCCGACCAGAATCGACGGATTGGTGGGCAGTCCCAGGCTATGTGTTGGAAATCGGCTCCTTCACTGCCGCATCGGTCACATTTGTCATTGTCCCGGAGTCGCAGGCGGTGTAAGCGCGCCGGTGTGTAGTAGAGTCGATGGATGAATTTGTAATGGAGGAGGCGAAATTTGCTGCTAGCAGAGATTTCCCCTGTTTGCCTGCAGCAAAAGGACCATTGATGATCAGTCAGGGGATGGCCCAGTTCTGTTTCCCATCTAGTCTTTGCTAACGGGGGTCATATTCTCTATTGTCCTGAACTGTACGATACAATAGTGAGACAACATGGGAAGGGGTGATTTGTTGTAGGAGAGCGTGCAGGGGGACATAATAGGGGGTTCCTGAGGGAAACAAGGAGTAAGGGCTTTTACATCCTGTCGCAGTCTAATGTAGTAGAATCGTTCCAGGGGGGAGGGGGTTGTAGGGCCAAAGAATTCGTCGCACGTGCGAAATTTACTCTTTGCGTACAGCTGTCCCCAGGTATGGATTGACAGTTTGCGTAGCAATTTGCGACATCCGCCCTCCTGTGTCACCCGGATATCTTGCCTACCGGCCAGGGGAAGGAGGGGGGGAATATAGTAAGGGGGTGCGTGTGATATTCGCTAAATCTCGCCATGCGCTGGTGGTGCATTGGACGGTGGTGGAGGCGTGACTTCGCGTAACTGCAGGGGTGCTTAAATACGCAGTGCTGGGGATAGGGTGCATATATCCGTCTTCGATGGCCAGGTGTGGCATATAGGGGGGGGTGTATCCAGTAGGAGGCGAAGTGAGCTTGAGCACAGATAAAATACAGTTCCAGGTCTGGTATCTCCATTCCACCCTCACTGAAGGGACGTGTAAGGATATCCCAGCGTAGTCTAGCCTGTTTACCTCCCCATACAAGCCGAATGAGTTGGCTTTTGAGGGTCGAAAAGAAGTGGCGGCTAGGGGCATAGGGAATATTTAAAAATAAATATAATAGTTTGGGCAGTATGACCATTTTTATGAGGGCGGCTCTTCCTGCCATGGATAATGGCATTGCAATCCAGCGTGTGATTTTGTCCACCAAAGAGTTCAGTGCCCTGCCGTAGTTAGCCTTCATTAATTCTTCGCGATTGCGGGATATGACTATCCCTAAATAGGTGAGTGTATCATCGCACCACGCTAGGGGGTAGTCCGGTACAAATCTAGGAGTGGAGTCAGTAAGGGGGTAAATTTGGGATTTTCCCCAATTTATATTTATTCCGGAGAGATGCCCAAAAAGGAGGAACTGCCGGAGGATGGGATTCAGGCTCACCTCCGGGTGCTGCAGATAAAGGGTAAGGTCGTCTGCATATAATGAGATTAAAATTTGCCGTTCAGGGTAGATGAGGGCATGTGTGCGAAAGTGTTGGCGTATCTTGGCAGCCAAGGGTTCGACAGCCAGGGCGAATAATAGGGGGGACAAGGGGCATCCCTGTCTGGTTCCCCTGGCTATAGTAAAGGGAGCCGAGCGCTTTCCGTTGATTATTATCGTGGCCCGCAGGCCATTGTAAAGCAAGTTTATCCAGGCCAGGATCGGGAGGGGGAACCCCATGCGTCGCAGAACGAAGGCTAAATAGTCCCATTCTAGGGAATCGAATGCCTTAGTGGCGTCTAAGAAGATGGCAGCGGCGTTGGTGTCGGGCTCTATATCGTGGAGAATTGCAAAGAGGGTGCGCAGGTTGTGAGATGTACTTCTAGTCGGCACGAACCCCGACTGATCAGGAAGGACCAGGACAGGCATGAGGGGGCTGATGCGATTGGCGATTAGCTTAGCTAGGATCTTGGCGTCCACATTGATAAGGGACAAAGGCCTATATGAATCCACCAGCGTCGCTGATTTCCCCGGTTTGGGCAGGGAGATGATAAGCGCTTCACGCATCGATGGAGGCAAAATGCCTGTTTCTCGGGCTTCCTCGAGTACGTGACGTAGGGCAGGGATGAGAAGATGTCTGAATATTTTATAGAATTCGGCCGGAAGGCCATCGGGTCCTGGGGCTTTGCCCGACTGTAATTGCATAATTGTGGAGATTATTTCCTCATCTTCATGGTGGGCTAAGAGGGCCTCTCTCTGGCCGACCCCAGCCATGCAATAGCTGTGTCCTCGAAAAATGAGGTGAAACCCTCAGGGTGCCTTCTATGTGTCGTATACAGTTTTTTGTAAAACCTCTGGAAGGTGTCTACTATGTCAGAAGTGCTCCGGTGGAGCTGACCCTCTTCATCCTCTATCTCTAGGATCGTGTTGGTAAATTGGGGGGCGGGTCACTGAGGCTAGTGCTCTCCCTGGTCTTTCTCCCTCGCCATAGCGTCGGCCCGGTGGTACTTCCTCTAAATTTACACTCCCTTTCCGCCGTTTCTTGGTATTCATTGAGGAGGTCATGTAGCTGAGTGTTCTGTTCCGGAGTGGGTGAGTCCCGGAGTGCCATTTCTGCCTGCTTAATTGTTCTCTCTAGTTTCTGTAATGTATTTCGAATATCTTTTAAGACTCCGCCACTTTTAGCTATGCAGATACCTCGCATGGTGACTTTAAAGGCTTCCCATACGGTAGAATATTGCGAAACCGAATTGTCGTTCCGGGGGAAAAATTCGGAGATTTCCTGCTCAAGCTCATCTTTAAATACCGGGTCTAATAATGATTGCGTGTTGAGTCTCCAGGAAAAGTATGGTGGGTCTTCGTGAGGTGGCGTAAGAGAGAGAAGGACGGGTGAGTGATCCGAGTATGTGCGGGAGAGGTGAGATGCATGCGCCAACCAAGGTGTCAACCCTTTATCTATAAGCCAGCCATCGATGCAGGACCAGGAAGAGTGAGCAGTGGAATAACAGGTCCCCTCTCGGGCTTGTGGATGTAGGGTCCTCCAGGCATCTGTGAGACTATGTTCCTCCATAATACCTTGGAGGGTCTCCTGCGCGTTGGAGTAGTGGCGAGGTTGTGGGTGTGATCTGTCCAAGACCGGGTTGATGGTCACATTGAAGTCCCTTCCCCATATGAGGTGTGTGGAGCCTATATCCATTATCTTGCCCCAGAGTATGCGGAAGAATTCCGGGTCGTCAGTGTTGGGCCCATAGCAGGAGACTAGTGTGATAGATTGCGCGGCAAGTCTACCCCAGAGAATACTATAGCGGCCCTGTGGGTCCCCATATGAGCCGATGGGGGTGTATGGGATCGAGCGTTTCACCAGGATGAGGGTACCCCGGGCATAAGACGAATAGGACGAGAAGCATTTGGTGGTGGCCCAACGAGCTGCAAAGGTGGGGGTGGGTTGGGGGCGAGGTGTGTTTCTTGAATCATGGCACAGTGGATGTTGTGTCGCTCTAGATACGAGAGGATGTGGCGGCGTTTGCGGGATCCCCCAGCCCTCTGATATTCCAGGTTAAAAAGTTATATTGGGTGGGTTTAGGACGTGTCTCCATTTGTGTCTTCTAATTCGGGTGCATGAAGTATGTCAAGGTTATATTCTGAATTTACTGCATGAACAGATTCTATTGAGGTGGAACAATAACACTCTATATAAAACCGGTCCCCATTACCTCCCCCCTCCCACAGCAGCGACCCAAACTCGCCGTGGCCTATCCCTCCCCCCTCCCAACAACAATTCGTGCCTTCTCCCCAACAGGGGGCAGAGGGCTCAACAAATTACCCATGTATGATACGAAGTACGTAGGGTTCACCTGATGGGTGGATTCCAGAGGGCGGGCAAGTTCTCCTCGTCAGAACGAGGGTGCTCGGGCAGTTTTGTATAGGTTCATCTCGGCGTTAGTTGAAAGGTATTACTATGGTTACATGAATACAGCCCACAGGGCGCTGTGCTCCCAGTGCGGCTCATCATTCTCAGAGTCTAGCAGCAGGACACACCTGCGGAAGAGGTCCTCATGAGCTAAGCTCCAGCCCCCCCCACCCGGTCAGCCCACCCGGATGACATCAAAAGTGTCCAGTAGTCATCAGCTGCAGCAGCAGCGGCCAAGTCTCGCCGGTCTGTCCTTAATGCACATGGTCGGTGGTGTTTCCCCGGGTCTCTCCGTAGGGGGCAGGCATCGACAGCAGCATGTCTGTCATTCCGCAGGGCATGACCGGATTGCAGCGGGCCAAATCAGCGGATTCTTCATAGCCGGGGGGAGGGGGAGAGCGTCCGCATGCAGGTCCTACACAGGTTACAGAAGAATGGGGGATTATTTTACAGGTTTCTTATTCGACGTCCGATGTGTTCCCGCCATCCGCGGGGTGATGCGTTGGGGACCGCTGATCCGCAGGTATCTTGGGCAAAGTTTTGAGGAAGTCCTGGGCGTGCTGTGGGTTTGTGAAGAAATGCTGTTTTCCCTGATGCGTTACCTTGAGGCGAGCCGGGAATAACATGGCATAGGGCAGATTATGTTGTTGGAGTTTTTTCTTCACCTGCAGGAATTTACGGCGTTGGTCTTGGACGGCCATGGTGAAATCAGGGTAGATCGATATCGCCATCCCTTCATATGTTAGTTGACCTTGTTCCCTGGAAAGGCGAAGGGCGGTGTCTCTGTCGCTGTAGTTTAGTAGTTTGGCGATGATGGGCCGGGGAGGAGCGCCAGGGGCCGGCCGATTTGCCAATGAGCGGTGCGCTCGTTCAACGATCAGGACCTGTGAAAATGGCTCCCTGCCAAATAGTGCGATGAGGAGTGTCTCAACATATTCCTCCATCCTTCCGGTGGTTGTTGATTCCGAAATTCAGAGGATTCTGAGGTTGTTTCTCCTCGAGCGGCTTTCTAAGTCCTCATTTTTGGCTGCTATTACTTTCAGGAGTCGATCCATCTCCAGAGTGCGGCTCGTGGTGGTGGTGGTCGTGTCTTCTAGATCCGAAATCCGCCGTTCTGCCTCCACCAGGCGGTCATCGTGCTTCTCCACTTTGTGCGTGAGGCCTTCCAATCTGGTATTCATGGAGTCCATTTTGGACTCAATGGAGGTTAAGCTCGACTGCATCATCAACAGCAGCTCCTTGAGATCCGCGGTGGAAGGGGTCGCCGCTTCCTGTTGGTCTTCGTCGGGCGCCGACTGGAATCGAGACGATTTTCGGGTATCGAAATTTAGCTTTGGCTGCCGCCCGTCTGGCTTCCCCATGGTCTCAGAGGATGTGGCCAGGAAATGTCGTAATCTAGAGGGTGGGAGTTGGGACGTATCTCCGGGGTCCCGCCCGTGGTCCACAATGTAAAATGCCGTCCAGACGCCCAAGGAGCCGGTGTCAGCTGAGAGGTCGGCGGCGTTGGATATTGGAGCTTCTTGTGGTCATATGCGGTGCTCAGGGGTTCAGTGGCTGGTTTCACGGACCGGTGTCCCTTCACGGATGATGTCACGACCCACTTGTTGTCTCTTCCACTGTGCGACAGCGACAAGGGGCCGCATCCGCATAGACAGGGCAGTCGCGGCCACCTCCTCCGCACGGCACTAAGCTCTAGCAGCAGAGGCAGTCAGTGCTCCGCTACGGCCACATGCAGGGAGGTCCCAGCACCCGTGGGTCGTTCAGCGCCCCAGGAGCTAGGTGCCAATTCGTGCGGCCTCTCGCCGGCGGGGGGCGGTATGGCGAGTGCGGAAGTTTGAGTGGACTGTGGCCTTCAGGGCATGTGTTGTATCGCCCACAGGTTCCAGGCTAGGTTGGTCAGGCTTCAATGCGGGGTCCCTCCGAGCGCGCTGCAAGGGTTAACGATCAGGGAGGCCCTAGCGTGGCTCTCTCCCCCGGTCCCACCAGCGCGGTCCCTCCACAACTGACAGCCAACGGGGGGAGGCCTCAGGGATCATCCGCCCCTCGACACCAGCGGGGCAAGCAAGGATTGAGCGCAGCCTCCTCCTACCTTCTCCGCAGCGCTTCTCACGGGTCCTCCGGCAGTGTTTCCGGACCGCGGATGGCGGCCCCGGCAGTGGCAGCGGTTCTCCACCCCCCTGGGATCGGAGCAATCCTATCCGGTGGGTGTTCGCACAGAGCTCCTAGTGGCTCTGCAGCAGCCGCCTGGGAGCGGCAGTTGTCTCGCGGCTCTCCCTCAGTGGCCAGCCAGCGCAGCCGTCCTCCGCCGGCTCCGTGTCCTCCGCCACCTCAGTCCGGTCCGGCCGGTCGTCAATCCGTCCCAGAGGTCCCAGGCCTGGTATCCCCCCGCGACGGCTACAATCTCCGCTGCTGGAGGTGGGGCAGGGACAGTAGGGGCAGCGACGACGGTCGGCAAACCCCGGGAAGTCAACGGGCCGCGTCGTCCGGCAGCAGGGCTCCAGCAGCTCCCGTCCAGACTCAGAGTGGGTCAGATCGCCATTTTGTCTTCCCTGCCGGATGGGATATCATTTACAGTTTTACCCTCTTCTGGGTCTGCAGCTGTGATTTCGGGCAGTGCGGCGGGTCCCTTGGTATGTCGCCTTTCTGATTTCGCCAGTGGTTTGCAGATTCTTCCGGAGATGAACAGGATTTATTTCGGATACCGGCCCGAGCTGCAAGAGCCTCACAGATGTGCGGCCATCTTGCTTGGCGCCCTCTAGCGCCCCCACACACATTACTTTTTGTTTTTTTCTTCTTAGGGAAACTACTAAAGTGTGATTTGAGTACCCATAAAGGGGTCTTTTTGCCCACTGTTGGGACTTGTCATGTTGTGTGTGGCTTTGTGGTGTCCCCCCAGGCCAACCTTGTGTAGAGAGCACATCTGTGAATGGGAAACATGGGTTTACACTACCTCCGCCTCCATCCGTTAGTTGTTTGGGGTAATGGTAATGGAATGTAGGGATGTCAGGCCTGTAATGGAACTCGAGTAACGGTCAGCAACACAGGTCACAGACACTGCAAAGTGTCTCCAAATCAAGATGGCCACCATAAATCTCCATGTGCAGACACTACAGAGAGCATCAGACGTATAAATTAATGTGACGGAGGGCTATCGTTGTTTAGACTTGGGGGCCGATTCCGATCTCGGTCGGAAGCTCTCCGAACGGGATCCGGCCGTTGAAAAATACGAGCCGAGCTCCTTTTCTCCGACTGACTCGTACAGCTGTCCGTCCGAGCGAGTACGATGCGATCGTACGCGTTGTTTCCGACCGTCTCGTTCCCGGGACCGAACCGCTCCGACCGACTCGCACGGACACGATCCGCACCACGCAATGGAGACGTTACCCGACCGAGCCAGTACGATGCGCGCCTCGAACAGCCCGACCGACTCGTACCGTCTGGCTCAGGAAAACTGTTGGAGCCGTACTTCGGGGGTCTGTGTCGGACCCCCCTTCACCCGTAGCCGCACGAGTCGCACACAGGGGGGACCCATGGGTCCCCCCTACACATGCATGTACGGTGCGTGTTACACCGTCGTGCACCCACTGTAGGGGGCGCCCTTGTCCAAGACGTACCCATTGAGTCAATGGGAGCCCACGTACACGTCGTACGACCGGCTCCCATTGACTTCAATGGGAATCCGACCGATTCGAGTCCGGCACTATGCGTGCGCATCGTACTCGCTCGGTCGGACTGCGGAGTCCGGCCTGGTCGGAAATCTCTCCGGATCCGGCTCGGTCGGAGAGTTTTCCGACCCAGATCGGAATCGGCCCCAAAGTATCCAGATCTTTTCTAGCAGTGTCAGTATTTGACCTCGGCATGGCTACTATTACTTGCCTGTCCATGCTTGGTGTTTCTGACCTGCTCAAGTTAATTTCCTTTATCCCTTCCTTTTGCTCACATCTTTGTTGTTTTTCAAGTGACCCTCCTGGTGTCTGTTGTTTTCCTTATTTAACATTACTTGCATTTCCTGTTTTTGCTCGTGTTTCCTTTCCGGATCAGTCTTCAGCAGTTCAATCTGTGACCAATCTGCAGCACTTCAGGGTCATTTTTTCCCAAAAATCCAGGGATGCTAGTCATTCTCCAATTACTACAGTTGTCTAATATTGCTACTGTTCAAAGTTATCTGTTCCTGTGGATGTTTATCTAACCATATTGCATGATCTGGTGTGTTCTGCTAACTGAAATTTGTATAAAATCTCTCTACCTTGCCTGTCCCCTGATTCCATCTTTCCCCATAGCCTGACTCCGCAATCCTGTTCCAACCAAAGGAATCAGGTATCATCGTAAATTGTAAGGCTTTGTGGTTTGTGTTTTCAGTCCTGTTGACTCCTATGGTCATGGCATTCAATGAGACAAAGACCTCAAACTGCACCACGATGATGAGGCACCACAAGGTCAAAATAGGTGTTGTGTTTACCTTCACAGTGAACATGACCTATCATTTTAGTTTAGGCTGTTCCTCTTTAAGCAAGGAGTAGGCTAATTTGCAAATATTTTGTGCCTATCTGTAGTGCACAGTGAATATAAACTAATGGCCTGGAAATGGCCCAGAGTATTTACCAGTGATTGAGATTAATTCAAGCCTTACACAGATGTTTTTTGTTTTCTCAGTAAAATGCCCAAAATATCATAGGAAATCCTAGATCTGAGCCACAGAACTAGAGGACACACGGTGCACCTCATTGATGAGGTCCACAAAGGTCTAAACCTGTCAGGGGGTTGCTTGAATTCCCGGTCATGGTGGACATAGCTTAACAGTTTGGGTTTAGCTATCTGTAGCAGGACAACACAGTGCTTGGATATGGTTGCTCACTGTCTGTGAGTGTACAGAGAGCAAAACATTAAATGGAATCTGGCCCAGAGGTAATAACATTAGTTGTGATTAATTGAAGTAGTCTACCCTTCCCTTTCTTATTCTAAGAAAAGCACCCTAGTTCAACATATATGTCCAGACTTGAATGTGGTACCTCACTTTGCTTGAGGGGTGCACAGACAGAATATCGAGTTTAAAATGTCGACATACACAAATATCGAGTTGGAAATATCGTGATACAGAAATATCGACAGCAAGAATATCGTGGTCAAGAATATCGACTTTTAGGTAAGAAATATCGTTTTTGAAAATATCGAAGTCATTAATATCGTTTGCAAAAATATAGTTGTTTAAAATATCAATTTTTTAATTAGTGTTATGTATTTTAGTATGTATTTTAAAAGTATGTGATCTATTTTTTTGTATAAGTATTGCTTTTGTTTTTTAATATATGTGTTACATTTTTAGTAGTTATTAAGTTTATGTTAAATAAATTTAGCATTTTTAAGTTCTGTAGCGGGTTGTGGGTTTATAGGGGAATAGGGTGGGAAGTAATTTAATTATAATAAGTTTATAAATATTTTTTATTTACTAATATTTATTTAATTTATATTTTAAAGTGTTAATTGTGGGAATTCATTTATTAATTATTTATTAATTGGTTGTTAATTATTATTAATTAATAGGTAATTATGTTAATTGTGTAATATTTTTAGGAGCGGGTTGTGGGTTTATAGGGGAATAGGGTGGGAAGTAATTTATTTTTAATTAATTAATAATTATTTGTTAATTAATGCTAATTAAATAAATAAAATTTAAATATGGCAATTGTTTAATTAATTTTAGATGTCAGTTGTGGCGTTTATAGTGGTAAAGGGTGGGAAGTAAATTATTTTAAATTAATTAATAAGTTGTTGTTAACTGATAATAATTTATTAATTTAGAATTAGTTATGGAAATTGTGTAATGATTTTTAGGTGTGGGTTGTGGTGTTTATTGGGGTAGAGGGTGGAAAGTAATTTAAGTTCAATTAATTAATAATTAGTTGATCATTAATATTAATTCATCAATTGATAAATAATTAGGGTAATTGTTTATTTTTATTTTGTGTGTGGGTTTTGGTTTTATAGGGGTAACGTTTGGGGAGTAAATGAATTTGTATCTGTTTTAATTTTTCTTTCCATTAATAATATTTCTTTAATTGATAATAAATTATGTTAATTATGGAGGAACTTTTTTTAAATTTAGATGTGTGTTGTAAATTGTGTGGTGTTATAGGGTAGGAAATAAAAAAGATTAAATTTATGCAATAATGAATGTTTTTGTTTATAAATAATTTCTATTTAAAAATAGTTATTTGTTTGTAAATTATTTATAAAATGTTTTAATATAATCTTTCTAGGTATTTGTTAGATCTTTTTAACATTATAATATGTTTCTATCTTTTGTATTTTTTTAAATATTTTTATATATATTTTCTTTTTTTCTTTTTTAAAATCTTTTGTGTTGTTGTTGATATTTTGTTTGTTTTTAATTTTGAACTGACTCCAGTGGGAATATTAATTTTTACCTTTCTGCTATCCAACACTTTTCCTATTGTTGCACTAACTGGAGTGGGAATATTATTTCTTACCTCTTTGCTATCCAACACTTTCCCTACTGTTGCACTCACTGGAGTGGGAATAGTAATTTTTACTCCTCCACTATCCAACACTTTCCCTACTTTTGCACTCACTGGAGTGGGAATAGTGATTTTTACCCCTCCGCTATCCAACATTTTCCCTACTGTTGCACTCACTGGAGTGGGAATAGTAATTTTACCCCTCCGCTATCCAACATTTTCCCTACTGTTGCACTCACTGGAGTGGGAATAGTCATTTTTACTACTCCGCTATCCAACATTTTCCCTACTGTTGCACTAACTGGAGTGAGAATAGTAATTTTTACCCCTCCGCTATCCAACACTTTCCCTACTGTTGCACTCACTGGAGTGGAAATAGTAATTTTAACCCCCGCTATCCAACATCTTCCCTACTGTTGTACTCACTGGAGTGGGAATAGTATTTTTTACCCATTCGCTATCCAACACTTTCCCTACTGTTGCACTCACTGGAGTGGGATTAGTAATTTTTAGTAGTACGCTATCCAACATTTTCCCTACTGTTGCACTTACTGGAGTGCAAAATGTAAGTTTAAATACTATTAAATAGTTTGTTTTAGTTTTTAATATAATGAGTTTTTTAATTAGATTTTATGCTATAGGTGTATGTATATATATTTATTTATTTGTATATTTGTATATATTTTTATAAAATTATAAAATACATTAAAATTAATAGTTTATTAATTGTTTTAAAGTAAATATATATATATATTACATTTTATGTATGTATGTTTACAATTTTTTAATTAAATTTATTTCTTATATTTGTTAAAATGTATATTAAATCTAAATATTTTTTTAAAGTTCCTTTTATTATTTAATAATATATTTAACATAATTTTTCATATATATATATATTAAAATCGATATTTTCTACATCTATATTTTTTACATCGATATTTTTTTCCGATATTTTTATACTTGCCATTATGAATATAGGATGTCGATATTTTTGACATCGATATTTACAACTCGATATTTGTGTATGGGGATATTTTGGGGTGATATTCTATCAGTGAACCGCTTGAGGACTCTAGCTGCACCTCACTTATTGGACCCAACAATGCCAAGACTGGTCTGGTGTTCCTATTCATAGGAGAAGTGACCTACAGCTTGGAATGAAGTGTTCTTTTTGGAGTAAGGCCAAGGCTGATTTGCATATGGTTTTCATGTGGTGATCCTTGTCAGTAGTACACATGAAGCAAACAATGCAGTGGGATGTAGCCCATAGCAATTACTTTTAGCATTTCATTCATCGTTATTTTGCTTTTTCTCATTCAGGTTCTCCTGAAAAAGCCAGAGGTTCTGGTTCTTAGCTGCTGCTGAAGTGACTGCTTGGAATCCTGGGGCTTTAGACAGGATAATACTGACCATTTCCCTATTGTTCCCTGGTTTCGAGGGTTTGCAGGGCATCCCTTATGCACACATAAGGATTTAGAGAAAACTGCGGTTGCTAGCAGGTCCAGCTGCCAAAATCTGGCAGTTTACGCTGTCTCCGCTCCCCGGTCCGCCACAGCACTGCCGATTGAGTGGAGGGAAGCGGATAGGCCTGACCTGCCTGACTTATGGCGAAAGCGGGTCACAGGTCAATTTGCACCGGCCGGCTACTAAAGACACATGCTGGGCCGGACGTGCAGTGGATGCGCCCAGCGGGCGCGCCGCTGAGCGCGTCTAAGGCGCGCCAAAGGCAAGCCTGTCTGCGCCCGTCCGCGTCCGGCCGGGGCCAGGGGCCACAACCCCTGCCCCTTTCTCTAAAAATGTTTTTCAATATAATGCTGAGCAGCTGAGGCAATTAAACACAGCCCCTATGACTCATTGTGCCCATTCCATTATTCCGGGCAGTCTGGTCCCCGGATGTATGCACTGTCCTTTTAGACTATCACCGCTTATTCAAACTTCTGGGCCCTTCCAAAATCATACAAAATATTCCTGCTGAACTGTAGATCGCTGCCCAAGCATGCGGTAGAGATCTTTATCCTGCTAAAGGAAGAATGCCCAGAAGTCTTATTTCTGACTGAAACTTGGCTTAACTCAGGATCAGATCCTGACATTGTTCAAGCCCTCCCCCCCGGTTACCTAATCCAGAGAATAGATCGGAGTCTCGGCTAAGGCGGCGGGATTGCCATCATTTACCAAAACCACCTTAGCTGCCGCATTTCTGGGAGTCCTTTACCAGATTGCGAGAACCTCCTATTTACAATAGGCTTTACCCCCACGCTTTGTTTGTCAGGCATCCTAATCTACCGCCCCCCTGGCTCATTGGGTCAATTTTGTAAAATGTTACCTGAGATGGCCGCTAACCTTGCCAGTACCCCCGCTAATTTTACTTTGCTAGGTGATTTTAATCTGCATTTTGATGACCCATCACATGTGGCCGCGGCAGAGATTATTAAAGATCTTGCCACGTATCAGCTTAAACAAAAGGTCACTAATGTAACCCATGCGAGGGTCACCGCTTAGATCCCATTTTCTCCAATCTAGAGGGATTAATTGGAATGCCACCTATCCCAATACCCTGGTCTGATCATTTTTTGATCCCTTTTTCCTGGACCCCCACCTGTGTCACCCCCTCATCCAGGCCAATAAGAACCTTGGCACGTCCCTGGCCCAAACTCCCCTCAGAAAAGTGGGTATTGGAGCTTGAAAACACTAAGCCGTCCACTGATATTGATCCAATTATTGCCAACGAAAGATTCAACAATTGGATCAAGAGCACTTTAGATCATGTTCTCCCGAAGAAACTTTCCCAATTGAAAGTAGGGTCTAACAGAACACCTTGGTATTCCCCCAAGCTTCGGGCGCTAAAACAGGTTTGCAAGAAACTTGAAAGAGCCTTGAGAAAGGATTTCTCTTCAAACAAGAAATCGGAATACAGGGAAGCCATATGATCATATAAAGCTGAATATTATGAGGAAAGAGTTTCCCTGGCAGCCAATTCCCCCGTGAAACTTTTCGCATAGCGAAAAAACTACTTAAAGCCCCTCAACCCCCGGATAGGCCTGATGCCACTGGCCGACGTTGTATTGAACTCGCAGAGTACTTTCATAATAAGATCCAAACAATCTACTTGTCATTCTCCCCTGTGGACAGCCTAAATAACTTCCACCCAGAGGATACGGGTCTGCGTAGCAGAGACCACTCCTGGAGGCATTTCCCCTGATGGATTTTGAATCATTCCAAACCATCTCGGCACTCGTAAAGAGCGGGTCGCCTAGAGACCCAGCTCCACCTAATATCCTGAAACAAGTGTCTGAAATAGTTTTTCCGATCATCCTTGGCTTGATCAATGCCTCCCTCTCCTCTGGAGTGGTCCCACTCCTGTGGAAAAGAGCGATGGTGAAGCCTCTTTTGAAAAAACCTAGTTTGGATCCGGATCTACTGAGTAATTTCCGCCCTATCTTGCTCCTCCCAGGGATTAGTAAAATAGCAGAGAAACATGTCAACGCGGAACTTTCAACATACCTGGAATCCCACAACCTCCTCCATCCCTCCCAAACTGGATTTCGCCCGCGTCAAGGAATAGAAACTGCGCTGTTGGCAGTTGTCGAAGAATCTAAAAAGATTCTTGACACCGGAGGTTCAACAGCGATTATCCTCCTGGACCTCAGCGCAGCCTTTGACACGGTCAACCACCAAATTTTCATCCATCGACTCAGAAGTTTGGGGGTGACCAGAGTAGCCCTAACATGGATGCAATCATTTCTGGAAGAGAGATCCTTCCAGGTTTTCGTGGGTGATGTCACCTCAAAACCTCTGCCTCTCCATTGCGGTGTCCCTCAGGGGTCGTCCCTTAGTCCGTCCCTTTTTAATGTTTAAATGACTCCGCTTGCAGAGATTGTGCTCCCATTTGGGGTTCATATAGTGACTTACGCTGACGACACCCAACTGGTCGTAGCTCTGAACCACTCTGATAATGCCTCTATCGCCCTTTGTCCCTGTCTAGAAGAGGTAGTTAAATGGATGAATCAATCATACTTAAAACTAAACGGTGACAAGACCGAGTTGATGCTCCTTGGTAATCCATCCCTCTTCAAGGCAGATGTTATATAGCCAGCTTGCATGGGCCCCGTCCTTGTCCCTAATACCCAGATGAAGAGTCTGGGTATCTGGCTGGATCAAGACCTCAGCTTTATGGTCCAGGCACGGAAGGTTGCGGCTTCCTGCTATGGCATCCTCAGGATGCTACGTAAAGTGCTTCCACTCCTACCCTTCCAGGCAAGAAAGCTTATGGTACAGGCACTTATTCTTTCCCACCTGGACTACGGGAATGCCCTTTACCTCAGAGCTCCGGCCACGACCTTCACAAGACTCCAAACGGTGCAGAATTGCGCTGCGAGGATTCTTGTGGGGATCTCGAACCGGCAATCTGCAAAGCCCGCCTTGAAGTCCCTTCACTGGCTCCCTGTTCTGGAGAGAGTCAACTTTAAGGCCATGTGCATTGCCCACAAGATGTTAACAGGAAATGGTCCTGCGATCAACCACTCCATGGTCCAGCCTTATGCGGCGAATAGACGGCTGCGCTCAGACGATCTATACCTGGCCGCTGTTCCCAGGATTAAGAGAGCCAGAAGTGGCGGTCGCCTATTCACTTACAATGCCGCTAGGCTGTGGAATACCCTCCCCCTCTGCCTACGGAGGGAACCCAGCCATCTAGCCTTTCGGAAATTACTGAAGACTTGGCTTTTCCCTTAAGTGTGCTGCGATGTCCTTCTCTGTAATTGCCATAGCGCTGGGATGCCCCTGGGTAGCTACACGCTTAACAAATGCTGCTTCATTCATTCATTCATTTACCAGGCCCAGAAAAAATGGACCCAGCTGAGAATGCTTTATAGGCCATGTCCCGAGCAATACAAAAATCCAACAAGATTTGGCTACTGCCAACAGTAGAGGGGTTTCCCACTAACTTACATGAATCAGAACTCACCAATATCCACTGTAGTGTTTGATTGTTGGAGGGTCACCAACACCGTCCCCTGGGAAGTACAGCAGCATCTGGGAGTACCTGCCCCTCTAGGCCTTGTCACAGCACTGCCAGCAATGGGGCCAACAAGCATCATCAAGTGAGGGCACTATTGTTCGCCTAATCTAGACTCTCATCTCGTCATGTTTGCACTCATCCACTCTCCCTGGAATTGGGGCCCTTGCAGAGTTTTCTCTGAGGAGGTGATAGTTGGACACAATGACTGGGTTGTCAGTTCAATATGACGTCTTTATTTTGCCAGGGTCAGTGAACTCAAGATGAGTGTGAGCAATAATCCTGGATCCGCAGTCTTAAACTCTAGAATAACACTGGTTAATTTCTTCTAGCCCACCTAGGTAGTGCTACTTTACCCCACTGAAGCAAGTCTTACGTGATTCACAAATTGTCTTTTAAAGTTGAATGCTTGGCATGATGCTATTATTCTTAGACTTCTCTGACTTAATCTATGCTTATTATCAGTCACCAGATTGTGGTGCATGGTTTTAACACCTTCCAAAACTCTGGTATGACATCCTTTATTTCCCACATAGGCAACACTATAAACACACACTGTGCCAACCATGCAGACTTCACAACTAGTTCTAGAAGGGGACCTCATTCTATGCCAAGTAGACTACAGGAGCAAATGATGTAATGGTGGTCATCTATATTATCTTGTAGACTATCACCATCATCACCATTCCAGATTTCTCTTCTCACTATAAGCTGTCACTATTTCCATAGACCTAGCACCTTAAACACACCCACCTAGTCGGAAATTAAACAAAATCCTCTTAATACCCATTCTGATGTTCAGCTATCCATTTACCATAGAGGGAGATTTCAGCCTAACGGTGGAAAAGAGTTCTGACCCCAGGATAGCTCATTTCCTTTATAATCTATCTAATAAGAGGTTCCCTGATTTAATTTGTGTGTGCCCATTCAATTTTCTTTAGTGTTGATGGTTTGCTTCCTAGAATTTCTGATTGTTTACATCAGCAATATTGCTCCTCCCCCATTTGATCTCATGAACACCAAATTTACTCTCACTTTCTACCCAAGAATAAATCTGATACGAAGGCTGACATTATTCATCCAATGCTCAGTCAAACGCCTGATGTACCCAGGAATCCCTGCTTCAGTGTTTACCCCGTTGTTCTTTTTATTAGGTAACCAACAGCTGTCCTAGACTGATGCCTTCTCAATCTACGAAGAGTCATTCCCACTTTCTTTTTAGAAGTCACCGCTCTCCATCACTTCAGAATACAATCTTATTCAGCACCTGACTCCTAAGAACTACATTAAATGAAACAGACCTACTGTGGGACTGAATCCAAATAGAGATAGCATCAACAGTTATAGTGATGGAGCAAGGATTCAAGAAAATGAAACTTGCTTGGAGAAATCCTCCATTAACTTTCACTAATCATTAAAACTGTAGATGAGACGAAAATAATATACACCAGACACCGACACATGGGGAGAAAAGCTTACGCATGCTTACATTAATGTGGAATAAAATGCAACGCGACTAAAACCCGCTTTAATTTACGAAAATGCTTTGCGCATGTGCAAACCTGAATTACGTAGAGATAACGTGACTAACTCGCTTTGAGAGGGAAAATCTCATGCATGCGCAAGAAAGACTAACACGTGGTCTTGAGGTACCACGTGCCCGGCATCTGCTTGCTTGAATTTAAAAGAAAGCTGCTGTTGTTAATGCTTTTGCCCAGAAAGATAATAATAACATGGGATAGAGTAGAAGTGGGTGGTGAACAGTGAGAATTATATGTTTAAGAAAATAACATCTGTTTATGATTCCTTTATTAATAGTTTACATTCGGGCCTGCTAAAGCTTGACGGAAAAAGAAAATGGCGATGGATGACCAAAAGTTGCGCATGCTCAGTGAATTCGTGATGTGACCCGGTGACCGAAAGAGCTGAATGACTGCCAAATATCAAGGACAGAAGACATGAGAAAAAGAAGACATGTATCACTCGTCTATGTAGCCTGTAGTGAATGAATTAGTTACAATGGCAACAATATGTGCATGAGAAGAGGACAACATGAATGAGCTAAAGGGGAAGGGCTAGCAAACAATAAGTACCTTAATAAAAATGAATATGTCAGCATGGTGTGATGAAAACTCCCTAGCCCCGTCCAATCATATTCCGTATTTTAGTAAAATTTGTAACTCTTGAGGGTGGGACATGTAGAAATAAAGACTATAACTGGAGTGACTTAAGTTAAGTTGAGTAGAGAGAGAGCTGCTGCTCATCGACGCTGAGAGAGACGAGTATGCTGCAACGAGAGAGAGCATCAAGATCACGCTGAGAAAGAGAGAGAGGCGAGAGCAGACTGAGAAGATTCAGATCCGAAACGACAGCCTGATTAGATTCAAAGATTGCGGAAGAATATCGAGGAGGGAGAGAGTGTAAGAGAGGGAATCGCCCTGGTGCGTCGGGTTTGTAGAGAAGTCTAGTAAGTATCAGCCCTGTCCTGATCCTGTCCTATAGTCTTTGTCTCCTGATTCTAAGTCAGGGGACCCCCACCATTCCAATGGCCAGAGGGGTGGTTTTCGGTCATCTCTATTAGGTAAATTTTATTCTGTCTCAAAATGTGCATATTTCTTTGCAACTGAATATTATCATGTGTCTTTTGTCTCTACATCTATCCACTCTTATGCATTGATTTTGTTGAATGAGGTTGTGTAATTGAATGTATTTGCTAAATGAATTTTCTCTCTCCAGTTGAAGAATGATGGAGTTTGCACTGTTAAATCTGTATTGATGAGCGTTCAATCTTATGACTGAAATTTTAGATAAAGCTTCTGAATTGTACTCAGAGTCTGTGGTTATTTCGTTAAGAATTGTGAATTAGATAAGAAATTGTTAATATCACCATCAACTTACTCAACTAATGGTCCATCGACCAGAGGAAGAGTGTTGATTCGTGAAGATTAGTTAGGCATTGAGATGGTATTTTAACCCGATTTGTGGTTATAGGGAAATAACTAATCAGAACTTAAGTAAATTATAAAACTTGACCCCCCCCCCCCAGCGGATCGACCAGGGAGTGTGGATGAGCATTAATTTTTGGGAAATAAATGTATATGGGCCCAGTGAAACATTCAGCTTTTTTTGTGTGAAATATTTCAACCCTGGCCTTCCGCTGGATCAATAGGAAAAGGCAACCTACTTCACATGCATGAAAGGCCCAGCCCAAGAAGAATTATAGGCATATAGCAATTGAAAAGAGCAAGCATTCCTAACATGCCATGATTGTATCAATATCATGTCTACACAAACGTTCTGCAACAATGTATACACCTACTTTTAGAAAACATTTAATTAAAGGCAGGGGATGACTGCTAAAGAGACCTCCCAACTCTAACAAGGACCAAGATGAAAAGCATCATTACATCCAGATTTTCATGTGGCACAAATTTTGCATACAAATTTCACACATATTGCATGGACAAAATGCCATTTAGGAAGGCGGGAGACATGATGTGCCAAACTAACTATGAATAGTGAAGTTCAGTGTTTTTTCAAGTTTTGTTTCATAACCTCACCTTAACTGTTTTGTCAGGGAATTTCTGAGTTTTTAACATATGTAAATGGGTTCTGAGTAGCAAATATCAGTGATTACAAATTCACACAATAACATAGTGGCAGTTGCCACTATGTAGTTCTGCTTCAGACATGCTTTTCAATTCAAGCAATTTTTGTCTTGCCTACAACTTTGGCGCTCCTTGATCTGCACCAAATTTAGGACTCACAGTAGTCAGCTAAGATTCGGCATGTCAAACTTACGTGCAGTTCTGTGCAGGGGAAAGTGTTTTCTCATTTTAGCTCCATTAGGAAGTTTTGTTTGTACCTACAGCAGAAACTAATGAATAGATTTACATCAAATTGGCATGAAAAAAAAAACTCTACTCAGAAAGCATGTGAAGTGAAGCGCTACATGGAGAAGAATGGAAATGGCTAACTTTATTTAGAAGGAGAAGATCCAATCAACTGAGATGGGGAACTGACAGCAACTGCTATAGCACAACACTAAGGAAGTGAGTGGCATATTTACAAGCCCCTATCGCCACAGGAACTTCACTTTTTATGACGTTCCTGTGGCGATAGGGGCTTCGCCTTATTTATAGGGGTGGGCGGAATTTGCGTAGTTGCGCTACGCAAAGTTCCGCGAAACGGCACAAAATCTCCGCGAGCACGCGGAATTCCGCGAGCTCGCGAAATTTCTTTCCTTCTGCCGTTTTTTGGGCTGATTAATGCGTTACTGAATTTGATCTTCAACTCGGGCACCTGCTTTATTTATACCTGTAAGTGCTTCCTGTTGCGGTTTAATTTTTGTGACGGGAGCATCGTGCCAAAATGAATCCTGCCCTGCATATTTACCCAAGACGATGCCACTGTTTTGTGCAATACCTCTACTCAACTGGAGTACTTTCTACTGGCTAATCAGTAAGTGCTACCTCGTTGGGTAAATGTATAGCGCTTTTCCTACACGACAGCTGCGTAAAGGGCCAGAAGAGTTGTCTCCAGTGACCAATTGTGTCTGTAACTTTGCCACCGCGCAGCAAGGCGCCAGGGTCCCTTGAGTGACCTGTCCATCATAGTGTGTAAAGGCCAGGGCGGGAAGACGTTGCATACCGCTAGTGTGTGGTGTGGGCGGGCCAAAAGGGTGGCGCTTCTATGCGAGTTCACATGCCTCTAGTTTATAAAAGGTCAGAGACCGACCAGAGCAGCAGATGAGGAGAAGGGAACTGCGCTCGAGAAAGTCATGGATGCAAAGACCTCCATCAAGCATCACAGCTAATTTATGACGGGAGATATGGGGATAAAGCACACCTGCCCAGCCTCGACGAAGCTCACGAGTTTTTGGGGCTGAGTAATGCGTTACTGAGTTTGATCTTCAACTCGGGCACCTGCTTTATTTATACCTGTAAGTGCTTCCTGTTGCGGTTTAATTTTTGTGACAGGAGCATCGTGCCAAAATGAATCCTGCCCTGCATATTTACCCAAGAAGATGCCACCGTTTTGTGCAATACCTCTATTCAACTGGAGTACTTAGTTTCTACTGGCTAATCAGTAAGTGCTACCTCGTTGGGTAAATGTATAGCGCTTTTCCTACACGACAGCTGCGTAAAGGGCCAGAAGAGTTGTCTCCAGTGACCAATTGTGTCTGTAACTTTGCCACCGCGCAGCAAGGCGCCAGGGTCCCTTGAGTGACCTGTCCATCATAGTGTGTAAAGGCCAGGGCGGGAAGACGTTGCATACCGCTAGTGTGTGGTGTGGGCGGGCCAAAAGGGTGGCGCTTCTATGCGAGTTCACATGCCTCTAGTTTATAAAAGGTCAGAGACCGACCAGAGCAGCAGATGAGGAGAAAGAACCTCCATCAAGCATCACAGCTAATTTATGACGGGAGATATGGGGAGAAAGCACACCTGCCCAGCCTCGACGGAGCTCACGAGTTTACTTCACACCATCACAATGTCCCACACGTAAACACAACATGCGCCTTTTGGAGACAATGAGACGTGGCCCACTCCTAGGCTCACGGTTTACTACTTTTCTGCGTTCCTACTGTCAGACTGTGCAATAAGAGGGCAAATCACGGCCTGCTGACCTCTGCCCTCCACCACTGCTGGGGCGACGCCCTTGCCCCCGTCCCCCCTACTTCAGTCAGATGTCACAGCCCGGCTGGCACTGCATGGCGGCGCTCTGCACAACACCCTCAACCTTGTTTCCACTTCAGCACGTGGCCTGCTCCTAGTCCGTTCCACCTGCATCACCAGCCCCCCCTCGAGCTCACACCACTGCCGAGTGACTGACAGTTTTACCAGATGAATCCAGGGCACCAAGACTGCAGGGTTTAAGTCCCAGAGTTTTCTGTTCGCAGGTGTCTTAGTTCAAATGGAGTGACTCGGGACTACTACTCCCAGAATGCATCAGGGTAAAACTGAAGCCTGATGTAGAAACTGGTATGTCAAGAAACGTATTTATTTATTTTGACAAGTTATGTTGTGGTGTCTTTGCTTTCCTTTAATACAAGCCATGTTGTGGTGTCTTGGACTCTTTTTGGGGCTGATTAATGCGTTACTGAATGTGATCTTCAACTCGGGCACCTGCTTTATTTATATCTGTAAGTGCTTCCTGTTGAGGTTAAATGTTTGTGACCGGAGCATCGTGCCAGAATGAATCCTGCCCTCCCACGAATTCCGTTCCGCCGCGGATCGCGAAATTTTCGACAATTCCGCGTTCCGCGTGGAACGCGGAATTGCCAAAATTTCGCACATTCCGCGAGCGGAACGGAATTTGCCGCCCACCCCTACTTATTTACAAGGCAGCGTTAAGCCATTTAATGTAGCTTAACGCTTAGTTGCAGCCGGCATGACTCGCGGGTGAGGGGTTGGGTCAGGGGATTGCACGGGGTTCGTGCGGTGGGGTTAATTAAAAAAATAAAATAAACTTACCTTCCCGGGTCCCGCACCGTCTCAGCTCCTGGCCGGGTCCCGCGTTTTCCTGCTCTCCTGCCTCTGGCAGGAACAGGAAGCAGGTAGCCTCCCTCCCATCCTCCAAGCCAATCACAATGCTGCAATGGCAGCGTTGTGATTGGTGGGGACGCCGACCAGCCAGGAGTCTATGGGGAGGCCATTTTCTCCATGTAGGCTGCATGCAGCCTACATGGAGAAAAGGGAGAGTGCGCATGACGGGTTTGGTCGTCCCCAGAGGGCCGACCAAACAGTCAGGGCCCGCAGCATTAGGCAAGCCACTCCTCCCCTGCCCTCGAGCAGACCCGCCCACCCGCCCGCCCCCAACCAAACCTTTCTGCTTTCTCACAGTGCGAGAAGCAGAAACATAAAATGGTAGTTTTACCATTTTATGTTTCTGCTTCTCGCACTGCGAGAGCAGTGGGGCGATGCTCCTTCGCCCTAATGGAGGAGCCGCCCCTGTTAACGCTGCCCTGTAAATAAGGCCCCCTTTCACGCTAAGCTTAGCGTGAAAGGGGAGGGCAATGGGTGTTGCTGTGGTCGTTCCACCGCAACACCCATTGATTCTGACGCTGCCCCCTATTTACAAGTGTGGCGTAAATAGGAGGCAGCGCCAGAATTAAGACCAGGAAAAACCTGGTCTTACCCTGGCGCAACGAAGAGAAATGTTTAATTTCTCCTCGTTTTTGCTGTGTTCATGTATTCTGCGTTGTGCAGCACACATGAAAACAGCAAAAGGACAATGATTGTTTATGTACAGGAAGGTCCCCCTTCCTGCACATAATCATTTTTTAGAAATGCCGTTTTGAAACTTCTATGTGTGCCGCATTAACCAGCACACATAGAAGTTACAAAACAGCATTTAAAGATTGTTTATGTGCAGGAAGGGGACCTTCCTGCACATAAACAATCTTCCCCTGCACGCAGACACCCTTGCACTATAGTGCAAGGGTGCCTGCGTTGGCGCCAGACTGCTAAGTGCAGCGCCAGCGCAGGGGGAAACTCAGGGCTGCACCATATTCTTGTAAATATGGTGCAGCCCTGCGTTTCTTAAGTGGCAGAGTGAGGCGTTAAGCCAGGAAGGCTAACGCCTCACTCCGCTACTTCCCTTGTAAATATGCCCCTCAGTTGCAAGTACCAACCAGGTTGCTACAGTCCAGGGATTTAAAGCATCGCAGAAAATTCTAATTGAATGGTTTGCATATTTTTATGGCATGGTAGCCATTTGGCCATTGAGTGCCTTTTTCTGGTCTGGTCTGGAATTATTCGTACAGAAAACAATTCTGTGAAAATCCCACTTTAAGGGCGGGTGAAAAACAAGTGTGCAATTTAAAAGAACAAGCATTCCAGTGACATGCCATTTGCAAACTATTTGACAGCCCCCTTAAACTCTCCCATGATTGTATCAATATCATGTCTACACAAAAGCTATGTAACAATGTATACACCTATTTCTTGAAAAATGGAATTGAAGGCAGTGCAGACAGCTAAAGGGCCTTCCCATCTCCCAACCCTAACAATGACCAAGATGAAAAGCATCATAAGACCCAGATTTTCATTTGGCAAAACATTTTGCACATAGTTTAGAACAACTTCTCCAGTCGGCACCAAATTTGGCCCCATCTATCATATGCTTCTATACATTTGTACTAGGCAAAATGTGAATACCCTATGCTCATGTCAAAGTAGGTATACATTTTTAAATTACCCTCAAACGTATTGAGTATGAACAATATGAGCAAAGAGCACATGCACAACACGGTGCATGTGTAGTCGACTTTCAATGTTTTCTCAAAGTGTTCGCAAATATCAAGAGAAAAACACAAGCAAAAAGTGAACAAAGCAGTACTTTACAGGAGAGACAATGCTATGCAATTGATAAGTGACCAGAGTGGGTGTTAGCTAACCTGCTCCTCTCAGGCCTGACTAATACTGGGGATCATAAATGACCAGGTTTCCAGACATCCACTCCTCTGCACTGTTCACAATTGGGAACAGGGTACAGGAGCGGGTGCCAATGGCAGTTCATCTGCTTTTTCTTATTTTTAAATCCTTGCTCTCGCTTGATGCAATGCAAGGGGGGAAAACATAGTGACTTACACTACTCCCATTCTTAAACAAGGCACTGTGTGGGGCAAAGCCCTTCAATGCACCTCCCCCCATTATTACTGGAGGGGTGAATAATAAAGTGTCTCCCCCGGCAGCATTTTGGTTACAATTGAGTGTAATGCTTGTAAACCTCTAGCGACATTATTTTGGGGGAACAAAATGAGCCTGGGGATTGGTGGGGTGGCTGCCCCTATATCCAGCCTCAAACTTTCTTTTAAAAATCTTTCCTGATGTTTGCAAGCATCGGAAGGGATTTTTGTAAAGAAAATACATCAGCAAATCAAATGAGTAAAGCTCGCATTTTAAGTTACAAAGCAGTCCTGTAGGCCTTGTTAATGTGTATTTAAACAGAGAGAGACCCCTTGTCAGCAACCAAGGGAGTGGAGTACTACCAGTACCAAAAAACAAGTTGTCCCTTGATTCACTCAATCAACAAGAACACCCTATGAATAGTGGAGTTCTTAATTTATAAAAAACTATAGATAAACTTTAAAAAAAAAAAATTTTTACTCAAAATCCCTGAAACACTCAAACACTGATCCCACTATAACATACAGTGCAAAAAGGTCAATTTATTTCTTTAGTACATGTGAATATTATTAAAACACAATTTATATTATAAATTGTGTTTTAATAATATTCACATGTACCCTGGAGGCTGCAGGGGTAGACAGTGGGGCTGGATGAGGTAGGGCCATCGCAAAATACATCTGTCCATGTAAACATCACCATTTAAATGTAAAAAAAACCACAACACTTTAACAAAACAATGCACTGTAGAAATTACTATCATATTCTGCCACATATAAATACATTATAATATAAAATTACTACTCTCTGCCATAAGACCAAAAAAGCACTTGTATTCACAATTTGAAACGCTATACCAATATTTTGCACACACATCAAAAATTGAAAAACAATCATTTCAAGTCTGTGTCCGGCAAGACCTGCTGCAGTGCTCTCTACTGTTATCTTCTTGGTCAGGCACCTCACACTCACCATATATGCTGGCATGCTCATCATACCTACCCTGGTTAGGATAAGGCCATTGCCCTTTGAACTGGGGCCCTAGAGCCCCTAGACATGGAAGAGGGTCAGTGCGTCTGCTGTCTCTGTGGTCTCATTAATGCTTGAACCCATGTGGAGGCTGCCTTAGGTGTGCCCAGGTCTCCACCAACAGCTGCTTAGGCCCCACCCCGCTCCCGTACTGTGGCTTCAAACTTTTAGAGGATTTTCTTGACATTCCCAGTGATATCTCTGGAAGCCATCTTATTGGTGTTGCTATAAAAGGCCATGGCTAAGAGACAATGGTTCTTATCAAAGAGAAGCCTGTGGGACCTGGGAATCTCAATGGGTAGGATTATCATGGGATCTGTGGTGCTCCACAATTTTCATGTGTTTGCTTTTATTTTGTAATGAGTTTGCAAGCATATCTATTCGCTATTGCTGACTGTATGAACTGACACCTTGTGGGGACTGAACAAGAGTACCATATAGAACACTGCTTAAACTAAAGGTTACTTCCTGTGAAGAAAGAGGTGGATACACTCTGTACCCTTGCCAAGTGCTGCATAGTCACTCTGGCTCTAATTTGGATGTTGGTCAAAGTTGCCTCTGACCGACATCCCTGCGGTTTCGGAACCGACCGACCTCGGGTCGGCGGTCCCAGACTCATCCGCTAAAAGAGACTTGAAACTCCCTCAGTCTCTGTCTATTGATCTCCTTTTGGCCAACCTGGTGGTTCAGCTCTTCTTCTAATGGAGGACACTGTTATCTCAGATTCTGTAGAAAAGAAAGCAGAAGGGGCTTTGAAAAGAGCGTATGCTGGTCTAAGTTTGTAAATGAGATCATATATATGTTGTACATGCTTCACAATCTCTGATCAATCATTTTCAATCACTTTTGACATGCAATCAGGAAGGTAAAGACTGCTCTCAGATGTTGGAATGCATGAAAGTACAAGCCAAATTCCTCTTGGGTGTTGTCTTTATTGGTTAGAGAGCTTTAGCCATGTCATCAGCTAAGTTGTTGACTACCTGATGTCATTTTCACCAAAGAGGGTGGAAAGTTGAAGCGGCTTAAAAGAACTGTTTAATTTGAATATCTTTTTCTCATAATAAGCTGCATAAGTCCTTTATGAGCCCGAAACCTATGCAACCCTGCCACCATAGACACAGAAACTTTGACAAGAACAAGAGAAATCTTGAAAGAAATAATGAATATATAATTTCTCATTCAATAGATCTTATTACCTAACCAAATCTGCTCAGGGAAATGCTTCTCGCGGGTCGACTGGAGGTAAGGGGAGTCATAAACAGCACCCCTGACTATGCTGAAATCTCCGAAGATTTAAACACACAAGGGGGTCATCTAACCTTATTCATAGAACACTTAGAGGCTATGGTAATGGACAGATGGGTCTCAGAAGTAATTTCACTGGGATACAGGATGGACTTTCTGTTTCTTACAAACTTCCGTTTTGTTAAGACTCCTTGACCTAGACATCAGGTTTTGAAACCGGCTCTACAGGGCACTAATGTTTCTTTCATCAAGAAGAGAGCCATTTGTCAGGCTCTTCCTCAATAGGCAGAGTCAGGATGGTATTCATTCTTTTTTTGGTCCAAAAAACCTCTTGGTAATACAGAATGTTCATAGATCTAAAGTCCCTCAACAATTTTTCCCACTATACATTTCAAAATGAACACTCGTCAGCAGGCAATTCCTCTGATTTCTATGGAAGACTTTCTGAAAAAAAGTATCCTGCAGGATGCTTACTTATGAATCCCAATCACAGAATTCACCATTGCATACAGGTCCTACATTCGTGCTGAAAAGCACTGTAAGTATTTGTACAAAGATTCTTGCTCTGGTAATGACTTTTTTGCACAAGCAGGGGATGTAGATACATTTCTGTTTCGAAGACCTTCTAATCCACTCAGTATCATGTACAGATGCTGATAGATACCCAGATTGTTACTCAGACTTTCCAGGGATTTATTTTCTTTATCAGTCTGAAAAACATCCTAGCTATTTCCAGCACAGTGTATAGACGTTATCAGAGTGTGGTTCAGGATGGGTCTGGAGAAGTTATTTTCCCCGCCAGCAAGGAGTCTGAATTCAGCTCCAGGGTGATAGGGCAATTATGAAACTGAAAGGATTTTAGATAAAGGAGAAAGATGGGGAGGAGGGGTGCTCAGTAGTCTTCATTTCAATTCTTTCCTTTATTCCATTGACTCAGTATCACCTGTAACAGATTGATTGGCATATTCTTGAGCATTGGTCTCCAATTTGGGAGTGCTACAAGGACTTCATCTCAATAACAAAGACCATTCAGCATCAATTGTCTTGGTGACTGATTTCTGCAACACTGTGATAGAAGACCTCACAGAGGCATTTTATAGTACAGGAGGCAAATCGAGGGATGTGGAGGCAAATGGAGGATTATGTATGCAAATGGAGGAAACTGATGACTTCATGAAGGACATTTCAGATATGTTTGGCAAGAACTGCGGATCAGCTCCAGTAGTGTGCACAGACAATATGGTAACACAATCTTAACTGAATCATCAGTTTGGCATGGTCTTGAACTCTAAATCAGTTAACTCTCATGATAAATTCCAGGTCAGAAGATACACTTCTTCCTCTGAGAACAATTCACATTCTGGGGAGACACAACTTTCAGAAGACAGGTTAAATCAAGTATTTCAGAGTTCATGCGATTATGCCTTGAGTCCCATAATGTTTCACAGAATGGGTCTCAGGATGAGTCTTCCAAAGGTAGGCCTGTTTGCAGAACTAGGAGGACCTTGCAGATTTCATTGAAGGAGCCCCCATTGGCACCGTTGATGGAATACTTCCTCCGACTGCTCAACGGAGTAGGGGCCATCGGAGGAAAATAATAACACCAAGCCTTATTTAGGGTGGACTGTGTAATGTCTTTTTTTCCTGTCCATCACTAACAGGAAAAACATGGTGTTGTAGGACAGCAAATAACAATAATTATTTATTTTGTTTTTCAAAAACAAACTCCTGCTGTGGGTGTTTGTTTCTGAAAAAGAAAATCTTTATTAAGGTTTAGTGGATGGCCATCAAATCTGACACCAACCAACAATCAAACTATTAAAACATTGAAAGGAACCGCCATGATGGCGGTTCTTTTCAATGTACATAGATGATGGGTGGGCCAGTGGTCGTATCTAAATTTGACAGAGTGTCATATGGATGACAGAGGCAGTGTCTATCACAGGCTAAATCAGGCTCTTTGAAAGGGTTTTAAGTTGTTGAGACAAAAAGGAATTTTGATCGTCCTTGGGACCCACTTTTAGCATTGTCATTTTTTACCAAGGGTCCCCATTTTAACCTTTGGAAGAGGTATTGTAAAAAATCTTAACTTTCAAAGTGTTTTGTTCTGGTGGCTATCACTACATCAAGAAGAATAGGTGAATTAAGTTCATTACAATATACTTAAACTTCTTTGCAAATTTTTTAGGCTAAAGTTGCATTGACCTTGTCAGCTAGCCCATCCTCAGATGATTCAGTTCTACTCTTGAATGTTGTAGGAACTCTCAAGATTTATCTGCAGAGAGCAGCTGACCTTGGACAAACACAGCTATTTGCCAATATTGGTTCAGTAAAAAGCGAGTTAATTCTTCTAAAGCTTCTTTTGGAAGATGGATTAAGGCAGCCATCACATTTGGCCTACAGGAATGCTGGCAAGGAATTTCCAGACTCATTGTTTGATTGTTCTACTTGGGTATGGACGTCTTTTGGGAAGAATAGGCTAGAGTTTCTATTGTGCTCCTTTTCAAAGAGGGTACATGCATGCTTACTTCCAAGTTCATTTCCCATTACAGCTGAATGTGGTTTAGGGAAGCGAACTGAGTTATGAGTCAAGTAGTCTCTCTAAGATCATGCCCTAGGATTTCATAAGGGGACATTTTTTTGTTTCCTCACTTAACGGTGTGATAATAAATGTTATGTTTTTTTGGCATCCAGCAAACGTTAAGGCGTTATTCAGATCAACATGAAAGCATACCGCTTTAGTACATCGTCATCTGGATTACTTACTAGTAATCTTAATTACTCTGATTCTTTCTTTCTTATCCCAGTACTGTCAACCCTCACTCCCTTCCTGTTAGCCTACTTTATTATTCTGATATTGGGCTTTAAAATAATTGCAGGAAGTGAGTAAAGGAGAAATGGTGCTTACATGAGTATGACCTACCTAGGGATCATGGAAACATTAGAAAGCTTGGACAGTGGTGGTAAGCAGAGTCACATGAGGCCCACCTCATCTATGTAAGTAGTGGGACAAGGGAGAAATCATAGTAATGAAGAAACCGATTATTAATCCGGACAGTCTTGCACATCATATTCTAACCATACTATCCTTCACATCTTATTTCTAGCTTGAACAAGTAATGGCAAGTAATGGCATGGGTGATAATTTAGATTGAGTGAGATAATGGTGGGAGACATCAGGATTAGGTAGTACCTTAATTTATTAACTTTATTTTTGTGTTTTCTATGCTGTAGTCGCCATAACACCCCAATCAAACTTAATTCCCCTTCAATTCAATTTTAAGGGTGTTTTTGTTCTATTAGCATAGATTTATCTTTCTTCACTTGCACAATCTATGTGATTTTATACATCCATCTACGCACAGCTGTACACATGTAGTCTTACGACATAACTGTATATGTCCAGCTGTCCAGCTACAGTCACCCGGCCTGTACTCAACATGTATACATTTACATCAACATAGCCTTACACTTATATGTTACCTGCAGAAAAAGGCAGAAAGGCATCTCGTTTGATTAACTGCCCATCAGCATCCAAGAAGTGCTCTGGATGGAACTGGTGTGGTTTCTCCCAAATGGACTCATCCTTCAGGATGGATGTCAGGTTGAACATGAGTGTGGTACCCTAAATGTAACAGCAGACATGTTAAACATAAATATGGAGAATATATGTTGCATTTCTTCACTCAGTGTGCATGAAAATGAAATCCATGAATGAATAACAACAAAAGATTACAGTTGGTTCACTTGCTGTCCTTTACTCCTCCTGCCACAAAACTGCACACAGAGAGATTTCAACTGCTGACCACTATGTGAAAATAAACAGATGTGCAAAAACACTGCAGATCTTATAATTTCGACGGGGCTGATAACTGTAATGAGGGCCAAAGTCTATCTGTTCTGCCATTTTAGTTCTCTCTCTGTTAGATCATGCATGCGCATAGTGCATGTGTGAGTGGGCGCACAGCTTCAAATGATGGTACCCAAGGAACCAACGGAGTCATGTAGGGCATACAAAAGATTTTTTACTTTTACCTTATTGAGGGTTGATACCACGCAGCTCCCTGCCTGTTACATAGTATGGAGATGTTCAGTAGGTGCCATTGGTTTGTTGATATTGTAGATGTGTTCACCTTTATTAATGATTGTCCTCACCCTCCCCTGTTTGCATGTGGGTGTTAGAGTGAGAGAGACTGAGTGAGAGTAGGAGTGTGTATAAGAAAATGAGAGAGAGAGAGCAGAAAGGGAGGGAGAATTTTAAATGACACCAGTATTTAGAAGAGACCATTTCTTACAATGGTCTGAAGTATCTTCATTTTTATAGCATGAGCAAATCTAGAAGATGAGGTGAGAAACACTGAGCAGATAGGTAATTTAGGAAATGAACACAAAACAAATTGATAGGGGCTTTAAGAAAGGGGAGTTATTTTTATGTGCCCCACTACTAAGCAACAAAGACTCACCTTGCTGTAAATCCAATCCAGTAATGTGCTACTCGTAATTAGCGCCTAAGGGTGCTATTATGAGCTCTCTGTAAGTCCTGATTGGGCTGGTAGTAGGACTTTTTAGTCGAACTGGTAATGATAAAATCAGTTGGAACACTGAGGATCCTGCACATTTAACCTGAGATAAGCAGCTGAAATGCCTCGGTAAAAATCGCAGGGAAATGAGAAATATTCAAAGGAATTGGGACTAGTATTACAAATTCTCTCTGCCCGTAATTTCAGGTTTCTAAAAGAATCCTGAGGGTCCACCTTGCAATCACTGGGAACTCCCCCCCAGAGCTACTGGTAGTCCAGTATCAGTAACTCAGGGGTTGGAATCACCAGGCCTCACAACATGGGCCTAGAAATGGAGCCCTATAGTGGAAGCATATGTATGAAATGGACTTCGACTCCCACAAGAGGTAGTTTCAGGTTTTGAGCTAACTGTGCACAAGAGTACATTTGCAGTTACCTTTAATAAAATATTTTATCCTTTTAGCGCTACCCATACCCAATAATGCAACGCCATAAAAAAGAGAACTATAATATAATAATAAAGAAAATAAATCTTCAACCTTGGCAATTGGCAATACAGTCACACATTTTATGAACAACACTTCTGAATGACTCTGGACATACTTTTGGTATGAAGAAGCCATGAATCTCTGTGTTCCTTGATGTCATGTGAGGTACAGAAAGTGGAAGAATATCACCACAACGTTGAATTTCATTGAGCACAGCATTGGTATAAGGCATATTGGCACGGTCATCCATCGTCGGCTGCCTTTCTCTTCCGATTACCAGATCAATTTCTTCCTGGACTCTGCCTAGACACAGAAGGAGATAAGTGTAAGTAAAATAAGTCTCATAGATGTAAATAAAATAGGTCTCACCTTTAAATAGTTGTCAGAATATCATTACCCAAATAACCTTAGACAGAAATTTTGGAACATTTCTACAAGTAAATGTACTCTTATTCTTTTGAGTAGCTATACAACTTTATGTTATTCACCATTTACAAGTGTAAAGTTGCTAAAACGTGAAGACTTACATGTCCCCAACCCCCGAAATGGGGTTGGAGTCATTAAAAACATGAAATACGGCCATAAAGTTACAACTAGTTGGGATTAACTACAAAATAGGGGCGGAGATATCCCTAAAGTAAACTATAGGGAAAGTTTCAAAGGTTATTAAAAGTAAAAGATATATATATTTTTATGTTAAAGTTAATGTCAATTATTTTGTGTAATTATTTTAAATGTGGAATGTACATTAAAGAAATGCAACCGTACTATTAACTTAATCTTGAATTAAGGTATAATGTATTTTACATATATATTCAAAAACCCATCTAAAGAAAAATGTTTATTTTTATTTACTATGCATTAAAAGTTACTAAGGGGCCGATTAAGATGTCGGTCGGAAAGCCCCCGACCGCTAGTCAGAAGCTTTCCGTCCGCGGCCTGAGGCTTTCTGACCGACACGGTCAACTTGCGGTTCGACTGACCGATTACGATGTCAGAGGTCAAAACATAACTGGCCGGTCATTCCGACAGGGTTCCAGCCTTTCGGAACTGCACAGTAATTCCTTATGGACAGCGTTTCCGCCGTTGGGATTACGATGTCGGTTTCCCACAGCCTTTCCGTGCCGGCCTTTCCGACATGGAAAGAATGTTGGAAAGCGACTTTGGGGGGCCCTAGCAGGGCCCCCTTGCCTCCGCGGTCTACGGTTGGTGGTCGAGGGGGTACCTAGGGTACCCCCTTGTAAAACCCTGCACTGTGTGGCAGGCACCATGGGTTGCCAGCCACAGGGTGCAGAGTTTTACACTCCCCCCATTTCTCTATAGGAGCCTGTATAAAGGCCGGTTTACAGCCGTGACACAAGCTCCTATAGAGAACAGTGGGAATCGCATCGTAATCAGGCGGTTTGAGACGGTGTTGGTCAGAGGCAATTCCGAACGACATTGTAATAAGCCCCTAAATGTCTTTTTCATGCCTCTTGAGTTATGTGGTATTGTGTATGTTTAAAATTGCTAGTCAAAAGATTTATAAAAACAAATAAAAAAGTTACTAAAAGTTATGCATAGAATTCCTTTTATTAATTAAATCTTTTTCAATAACTACATTTATTTGTTTAGTATTTAAAATAAAAATAATATTTATTCGTAATTTATATAAATTTTTTAACATTAAAGTAAAACTCTATGGGGTAGATTTACAAGAACTGGCGCATCCCTGCTTATTAGCAGGGATGCGCCAGTTAAATTACGACACGGAAAAAACCCTTGCGCCACCATGGATGCACCCCATTTACAATGCGGTGCACCGTGGCGCAACGATAGACAGATGCGTGACGTATCTTGTCGGCGTAAGGGCAGTGCATTGCTGGAGTCGTGTCGCAAGTTCGACGCAACTCCAGCAACGGTTAGGAATGCCTATTCCTAACATGCTGCGTCACTCCTTACGCCTGCTTCAAGCAGGCGCAAGGTTTTGACGCAGTGGCGTCGTAAAAGTGACTCAGTGAAATCTTGTAGATTTCACTGCGTCACTGTTACGAGGCTTTCCTGCGTGGGAACGCCCACCCTGCATACATTATACCTGACGCAGGTATAATGTAGCGCAGGGCTTTACAACGTGACGCATCTCCCTAGATGCGTCAAGTTGTAAATATGTTGCAACGTGGTGCATTGTTTACGACGCCGCTGCGTCACAGAAGTGACGCAAAGGCGGCGTAAAGTTGTAGAAAGGGTATTGTAAACCTGCCCATAAATATTTAAAACGTCTAAATAAAATATATTTTTTACATTATTTGCTACAGGGTTCTATTTTAAATCTCTAACTCCATTATTTTCTATGGGACAGTGCTGTAGTACCAGTGGTTGGCCATGTGTACAGCTGGACTTACTCCAAGTCTGAGCTGGATTACATCTACTACTGTTTTGGGACCTTTTTGTCAGAAATAATTTTAGAATTGGAGTTTGTTAATAGCAATAGTCTTACTATGTTTTTGGTGGGTGTGTATCCCTCCGTATACCCCTCCAACGCCCTCCCTTAACCACTCATTGCTCCCCTAAAACTCCTCCCCATTAGTCATAAGCATTCTTTGTTTTCTGGCAAGCCAACCTATCTCTCCCACATTTACTACTAAAATGTATAATAACATGTGCGGAGATGTCTGCAGTTGAAGCAGAGTTCTGAACACATAAAATATAAGAGAGGCAGAGACATTGACCTCCTCATGTAGGTTTGTGAATAGCATTTAGGAGTACATTACTAGTAGTAATATAGTACTATCAAACATGCTACAAAATGCACTTTGGGCCAGATTTCTTAAGGTTTTGCATTCCCTTTGCTCTGCGCAATGGGACACAGGGCAACGCAAAACCTAGAATCAGATTTACCAACCCACGCAAGGCCACCTTGCATGGCCCTACGTGGCTTGGTAAATCTGGAGTAATGCAAGGCAGCGTAGGTCGTTCACTTGCGTTACTCTTAGTGGTGGGGGGGTTATATGGATGCAGCGTGGGTGTTCCCATTTATTCACCCATGTATTCTGAAGTATTCCCAGATCTACCAACACTGGTAGACCTGAGAATGTGTCAGAATTGTGTGCCTGCCCACCAGAGGTGCAGCGAGAAGAAATATTTTTATTTCTCCTTGTTGTTTCCACTTTGTAAGTTTGCTGAATTCTGCAGCACAATTAGAATGAGGAAAATGCCTCCAAGGATTGTTTTTGTGCAAGAAGGTGTCCCTTCCTGTGCAAAAACAATTCTCCCTGTAAAGCAGACACCCTTGCACCATTGCTCAAGGGTGGCTGCTTTGGTGCCAGGATGCAGATTGTGTGCCAGCACAGGCAGAGGACAGGAATGTGCCATATCTAGATAGATATGGTGAATTTCTGCCTTCTCCCCTTCGCGCAGCGCAGCACAGCACAGCAAGTTGTCTTGCTGCATTGTGTTGAGTGAAAAAATGATAAATCTGGCCCTTTTTGAACAGACCTCTATGTGCTTCAGGTTTTTGAGCTATAGAAGATGGAATCTTGTAATCTTGTGCCTTCACCATTGCTTGAAAATCTGTCTGAAGTGAAAGCTGTCATCAAGTAGGAAACAAAGAGATCTAGCAAGTGTGGTTATTTATCATGTAATGTCAACATTCTTGCATTCTTGATGACTTTCGACCACGAATAGTTCTTGTCCAAGTACAATTTTTGGGGAAGTAAAAGAAGCTCCATCTTAAAGGTAAGGTACATGCGAAATTGTGTAAATTTATTTTGGCAACATTTCCTGGAATTTCACAAAATGTATGTACAACTATGTGAAATTATGTATAAGGCTTGGCATTATCTGATGTGAAATTTTCATGCAAGGCAAACCTCCCTTAAAAAAAAATCACACAAGGCACAGACAGGAGACAGATTAGAGTAAAATATGTCTCTTGACATGACATTTTCTGCTCAAAGCAGTCTCACATCTACAATAAATGACACAAAATTACATATTGTGAAATTCGGGACATTTCACACAACCCATAATTTGAGAATTCCGCACGCATAGGTAAAATTTTGTTTGGTCCTATGTTAGACCTGTCAGCCTGAGGGTGCTCTTGCCTACTGCCTCCAATTTTTGCTGGACCTTTGCTTCTGTTGGCCTTAGGACTGTGTGCACTATACCACTGCTAACCAGTGCTAAAGTGCTTGTGCTCACCCCCCTAAACATGGTTTGATTGGCATACACCTAATTGGCATGTTTAATTTACTTATAGGTTCCTTGTCAAGTGGTATACCATGTACCGAGGGCCTGTAAATTAAATACTACCAGAGAATCTGCAGCACTTAGTGTGTCACCCACTACCTAGCACCATAAAACATGTCCCAGGTCTGCCACTGCACCCTGAGTGCAGATATCAACTGCCATGGCGACTAGCCATTTAAAACCCTTTGCCAAGCCTGAAACTCCCCCTTTATTACATATAAGTCACCCCTAAGGTAGGTCCTAGGTAGCCCATTGGGCTGGGGGCTGTTTAATTAAAAGGTTGACCTTTACTTTTAAGTTTTATATGTCCAGGTAGTGAAAAGCTCCTAAATTCGTTCTTCGCTACTGTGAGGCCTACCCCTCCCATAGGATAACATTCGGGATTCTTTATTAAATTAAAAGATGTAATTTCCAATTGGAAGCAGGTGACTATACCAAGTTTGGTGTCTTTGGAATTGTTGTGAAGAGCCCTATTTAATGGTAAAGTCGGGGTTTTGATCACAATTTTAAAAATGCCACTTTTATAAATTTAGCATTTTCCTGCCCTTAGCCATTATGTGTCTGTAGCCTGCTTTGGGCACATGACTGGGTGTGACTGACAGACTTTGTGAATTAATCCCAGACTGTCACACAATAGAGGGATTGGGTGTGCCTGAATGGGCCATTTGCTGGCAGGATCAGGTGGCGGAGCTGAGTACAGCCCCATTTACACCTGAATAGCATGTGGTCTCCCTTCACACAAAAGGCCAAATAACCCTGCATTTTCACTTCAGTCAGCTTGAAGCCAGGGAAGGCAGGAAATACCACACACTTCTAAGCCACTGTCTAGAAGCTTTCAGAACCAGGGCTCCAGAGTACAAATGAAGGACCTCAGACATCAACTCTTCAGTACACTTCCGGACTCGTGGATACCTTGCCAGAAAGAAGGACTGCTGTGCTGCTACAAGGACTGCTACTCTGTTGGACTGCTGCTCTAAAGGACCCGCTTACTGATGCCCTCTGACCTGGGGAAGAAGAACTGGACTTGCAAACCATCTTGAACCCAGGACCCCAGAGTAACTCAAAGGGCTAGTCTGCTGCCTTCCTGATCTGAGCCTCAGGGACATGAAAAGCTCCCCAATAGCTCCTGGATCCACCTTCAATGAGTTCCTGATCCCCACGTGGTACCTCTCAGGTCCTGGACCCTTGGCGTGGCTCTTGAATTCAATCTTTTGGGCTCTTCATGACGGCAAACCCACCTGTTCCCACCAGAATTGTGCCACTCGCACCGAAAGTCAGGACGAGCTCCCACCAGCCAGTCTCTTCACACAGCAGCATCAAAAGCCCATTGGGGATTGCCAATGCAAAACTCCAGCCCACCCATCTTTGACACTCGGTCTGCTCTTCGCACCACAACGTCTGCTGCCCACAATGCTCACCTTGCTACTCCCGGCCCTCTCCAACGTGAATGGGCCTCTTGGCACAAAACTTGAGAAGTTAAACTCTAAACTGGACCAGCCGCGGTCCATGCAGGTAACATCGGTGGGGCTGTGGGGGCTGCTTAAGGGGGGATTTCGAGGGACGATTACGAGGGGGAAAAAATAAATAATTAATTTTCCCTCTGCATCATCCCTCAAAATACCCCTTTCCCTGGCAACACCGCCCCACCGCTGTTACCTGCACGGACCGCGGCTGAACTGGACTAACCTGGGACTGTATCTGACCTGCGCTCTATCGCAGTCAACTTGAACTTTTGACTTTGACCCCATGCAGTGCGACCAGATAGTTGCAGTTGGCGCTTTACGCCTTTAGGCGCTATATTGCAGTTTAAATGTAGTACTCCAGTTCTACTGATTGGATTTTTGTCATTCTGGTGTCAAATAATTGATTAACATTTACTCTGTTATTCTAAATTGGTTTGGGATTTTTCTTGTGTTGTTTTTTTCACTTTATTACTGTTTGTGTGTTGCATAAATACTTTACACATAGCCTCTAAGTTAAGCCTGACTACTTTCTGTGCCAAGTGACCCAGAGTTAGAATCATACTTTAGGGGTTTGCCCTAATGACCCCACTATACCTAGGCATAAAGTAATGTAAACAGAAATGTGGTATACTGTGGGAACAGATTATACATCAGGTAATTTACACAGCAACTACTCAAATTTATCACTGGTGTTTCTCTTTTTTTCACAGACAATGATTTATTTTTTCTTATAGACAAGCATAATAATCTTCACTCTCTGTACTTGTACCTGAGGTGTACATACGAATTGACATATAACTATGCACATATATAACAAAAAAAATAATTGTAACCAAAATAGTAACTGGAGGACAAACAATTCCCTTATTAGTGCATACAAAGAAATGTGTAAAACTTAGAATAATGATGATAGATGTAACAACTAGAGTCTTTCTTCAGTCTTCCAGTTGCTTCAAACAAATGTGGCTGTTTCCCATATTAATTGCACAGTCCACAGAGGAGTTAGTCTTTACGGAGGTCGCACACAGAGGACAGACTTGTCCTCTGTTTTTTAGTGTGTGTTTTGGTTTCTATTGCTTCTAGCAGATTTCCCCAAAACCGCTCTCCATGGGCTCTTTTCTGGTCCCTGATTGGAGTTTTATACACTATCCTTGTCTTCATCAGGGCATTATAACTTTCCGTTTCATATCTTACTTGAAGGTTTCTTTCCCCTTTCCTTATCTGCGCCTTTAATTTCTTGCATTCCTCATTAAACCATATATTCCTCTTGCATTGATTGCTCTGAGCCTTCTCATTCCTAGTCCCCTTCCCTTTTAAATCTACCCTGAGGCACTGTACCACTTGGCTGATTATTTTTTCGTACCACTCTGGGTGTTTTACAGGGGCATCCTTCAGTATTGTATTTTGCTGAAATTTAAAAAAAAAATCCATGCATTCATCTTTTATTCTAGAGGTGAGACACTTTGGGCAGTCCATCTGCACAGGAATCACCGTATCTCTCAATCTCCTTTTACCTCTAACTAATTGTAGTTTAAGGGGACAGTGATCACTTCCCTCTTCCAGCACAACTTGGAAATCCTGTATAAATCTATTGGGCATAATTGCTGGCTAACCTTAAATGTCTGAAGTGCTGGACAGTTGCCCTCTATCCTACCATTCAGACAAAACAAGCCCCTCGAGCCCAGTTACTTTCCCAAAACCATATCTCGTTTTGACCATTTAGTTTTGGGGAAGCTCGCCACCTTTATATTGTATGAGCTTAATATTTCTTTGAACCAGATATCAATTTTATTTGGGCTTAATTTCTGGTTAAAACCCCCCATCAGCATTAATGTATCTTTATGGTGGTTTTCACGTAGGTAGTCCACATCTTCCTTCAACTTTCCCATTTCAGACCTATACTCCTAGCCCTCCCCCCTTCATGTATGCATTCACTATTATCATGCTTTCATTCTTGGGGTATGGGTCCCGAAACTCCACTTTGCAGGCCACCAACCATTTGCATCTTACTTCTGGAGGTGTCACCTTCCTAGCTATTCTGGTGGATATCAAGGTAATCATCCCCCCTGCGGGCCTTACCTGCTGCCTCTTCATAGCAGACTTTTTTAGCTGAACAAAACCTTCGTTTATGGGGGTTTCATCGCAAAGCTATGTTTCTTGCAGACACACAATCTCATAGAGACGTATTAACTTCTTGAAACTTTCTGGTTTTGATATTGTACTAAACCCATTAATATTCCATGAAAGATCCCCAAGGCTGTGGGACAGCCCAACATCCTAATCTATTTCACTTAACCACCCCTCCTCCCCCAAGGCTGGCTTAGAAGGATTCATATATCTGTTTTCATGGCTCACGTCTCCACAACCTTTAGCGGACCCATCACATGACACAGTAATTTCAATTTAATCTTTTTCCTTAATTGCCTGATCAATTAGTCTAACTTGTCTTTGTCCCACTCCGCATGATGTCTCAGGAATAATTTTTTATGATTGCCCACTATGGTCACTACTGATTCTGAGACTAACCTAATCCCTTCCTTTGACATCCCATTTTCTGCTTTTATTAGTGTTGATTTTACCAGCCCTGAATACATCAGAACTTTCGTGACCTCATTTCCCTTTTTATTTTGCATGAATCCCATGTGCCTATGGTCTTTTGTCCCTATTTTGTTAAGGCTGGCACATTTAGAGAAGGAAAGTAATAGCTGGGACCGATTTAAAGGGCACAACTTTCTCACTCTTTTCCCCCCTTTCCCTAATGGGATGGTTCAAAGTATAGCTACATATTACTTCTATCTCTATTTTCTTCTTCTTGGGGTCCATCCCTACTACCCAGCACTTCCAGTATCCAAGTACTTGCCCCTTGTTCCCCTAGGTATTCCTTTCTACTCAGCCTACTCAATACACCCACCTTTTTACCAGCACTAGCTTTCCTGCTCCAGGATTGTGGGACCACCTCCCTTGATCTACCTCGCAAACTCTTTCCTTTACCTTCGTATCTCCCCCTGCTTTCAGACTCATTGGAGATACTTGGGGGAGGGGGCTTTTCATTTGTTCTTTTACAGATCGATTATTCCCTCTAACACTAACTACATCCTTTTTTCCCAAAGTTTCACTTCTCCACACCCTTCACCACTCTCTTTGTCCGAGGTATATATTGTCTATACCTGTTTGACTCCTCAAGTTTCTATATGAAAATAGAAGACCTAGAGATAAATACACTCTGTGCTCTAGCAGACTGAGCGACTTCCTCTTTTGTCACCGGGGGAGCTAGAGTTTCTGTATGTTGACTATTACTTCCCACATGTCTTACTATAGATGGCATATAATCGCGGATTTGTTTGAGTTAACCCGCAATGATCTGTAGCTGGTCTTTTTGGACATTCAAAATATTGTTGTTCATCACGGATACTTCCAGCAGCCCTTGCAGTGTTTTTTGTAGAATCAGCATTATATCCAGCATGGAGGCTGTTGGAGATGCTGAGATCTCTCGATTTAAAGCAGAGTTTTGTGCTGAGCCTGTTGTTACCTAATTTACTGTAGCCCAGGACTGCTCCATACTCCTGTTCTCTCCTATCATTACCAGAGGCCATGCCGCAGTACTCTATATTTCCCCCAGCATTCCCCTCCACCATTTGTGACACTCCACTAACCAGAGAAAAGAGCTGAGGTGATGAGTACAGCCTTGCTTTGAAGAAGAATTTAGTTTGGCTTGGGGGCACTTGATGACTTAAAATGGGTAAACTTAAATCCAACAAACTCTGATGAATGTTTCCAACATCAATTTGTTGCTCTTCTCCAATTAGACTAAGATCTGACAATAGTTCTTTCCTTTCAAAATGCTTGTCCACTAAATCTTTAATAGATTTGGTGACTGATGCTCCTCCCTTCCCAAAGGATTTACTTGGCAGAAGCCTTTCTCAAGAGGGAAACCATCTGGGTTCTCTAGCATGTGATCACAAACAGTGCTATTGTTTATAAACATTACCAGAGTAATGGCCGTATAAATAAATGCTGCCCTTGATAGCCCTAAAATGAAGGGAGCAGAAACTGCTAGGCATGGGTGGAGTTCGCAGAGTGCCAAAAAAACTCCTCTGCACTCCGCGGAGTTCAGAGAGCGCACTAAATTTTAGCACTGGTTTTTTTTGTCCTGTGCTGTAAAATCAGCGCAAACAGCACAACACGCAGTGCAAGAGGGCGCTGCTTCTTTCTGCTACTCGAGTAGATGTTCTACTCGAGTGGCAACTTCCTTAATGCGAGCAACAGGTTTCTCAATGTGAGCCGGGAGGTGGTATAGGATATGATTTTTCTCACTCGCCAAACTAACGTGGGCGAGCCGCGCAAGAGGAAAAACTCTGCTCCATGCCATTTTTGGGAGTTTTTGGAGACTCTGCGCAGAGCAGGCAAATCTCTGCAAACTCCACCAGTAGAGTAGAATTCATCACCCACCCTAGGAAAGACAAAAACAGGCAATGTGCCCACAACAGGCCGAGGATCAAAGCTCCTATGGAAATGTACTAATTTTGCATACTGCAATAGTGGAGAACTGATCCTGTCCACTGCCCATTTTGCACTCATTGGCTTGATCAAGGTTGGTGGGGAGGGGAGTAAAGCTCACAGCCTGCCCCTGTGGGTGGGGATCATTCCCTCTGTCCAGTACTCTGGTACTATAGCTATGTTACTCCTCAGACATGAGGCTAGGGCCAGGGATGCTAATTCAAAAAGGGAAGAATGAGAATGTTCACCTTCTCACATTTGGCTTTTGGCAGGCCTGGAATCAGTTTTCTATGGCGTGGTTTCTTCACCCATAACTGATATATTATTTATGCAGACCCATATTAAATACATTAGTAGGGGATGGTGTAAGCCTGTGACAAAAACAGGAGAAAGGGCTTTGCAGTTTTACGTTGTAAACTCTCTGACAAATTCATTGGCTAGATTCTTATGTTATGAACACTGAGAAATGCAAAAAGATGGGGTTTACATTGTAAACTCTCTGACAGATACATTATGAAAGGGTTTTACACTATGAATTCTCTAACAATAACAATAGGAAAGGGTGATACATTGTGAACCCTGTGACAATTACAATAGGAAAGGGATTTACACTTTGAACTTCCTGACAAGAATAATGCGCTTGCTGGACTTTGATTCATTAGTGTTACTGTGTGTTCCGGTGAGTTCTGAGCTTCTAACCCATAACCACCCGAGTAAATCATCAACTGCCCTGCTTCGCTATCCTGAAGGTCAAGTGCTAAAGGGTGTATTCATTGCTCAGCTTGGGACCAACAGTAAGATGGCTCATAGATACACGAGGTAAAATACTCCAGTTCTCACAATTGGAGCCCAGTAACCCATTTGCCCGGGGGCCCCCCAAAAGTAGTTACCAAATCCCCACATGAACTTCAAATGAGATGCATTGTTAGTGCACACTGCCTCAGAAGTACCCAGACCTACTACTATCCATCTTGCCATAGAACGCCACAACAGCTGCAGTGCCAGTCGCCACTGAAAAACAGTATTAACACATCATGCAATATATTCCAGCAGCATGGCTGGCACAATGTGGCATTGTGTGTTGTTGATTCCCTATTCTTAAGATGGCCACCATATCCTAAGATAATGGTGTGACAGCATAGGGAGTGGGCTGGTGTGTGGCACATATTGCAGGAAACAAACTGCAGAGCTGCTGTGGTGGGCTTCCTGCCTGTTTCTTAGTGGTGATTGTGTTATGTATTGTTTTAGTCACTGCCTGCCTTCTCCCACAGTTGCCCCTACATCCTAGTGGTCTGTGACAGTGGTGGGTAGGGTCTATGCTGCGCTATTCTGGGTTACCTATAGAGCGAGTATTTTGCTCTTCAGCACATGCAGGAGTACGTGCCATTTGGCACATTTGCACTCTAGTGATTCCTTTTGGTGGTGAATCAAGGTTACAACTTAAGTCTAAGTTTACTACTTTTTGGTATTGTAGGAAATAAATACTTTTTGCACTGATTGCCCCCATTCTTTTAACCGATACTGGTGGTTACTGACTCACAACGTGCCCTGGGCTCTGCTAAGTTGTGCCCAGGGCCGGTGCTCTGTTATTAAAAGGTATAAGGTAATTGGTGTAATTTTAATTGGCTACGATAACCTACTAGCAAGTCCATAGTATATGGTAGGGCATGTAGGTTTAGAGACCCCAATGGACTTAATACAGTTAAAAGTGCACTGCTGTTGTGTCTGGTGCCATTTTAAAGTCAGCCCTGCCTTGCAGGCTGGTTTTAAAGTAAAACTGTGTTCAAATTCGACTTTGGAATTAAAAGTACTTCCAAAGTCCAAAACTACCTTTTTATTACATATACACCAGCCCTAAAGAGTGCCCTAGGTGCCCCAAGGGTAAGGTGCTTTGTTCTAAAATGCAGGGACATTATAAAATATGTTTTATATGCTCTGTTAGGGGAAAGACAGCCAAAGTCGTTTTTCACCCATTGTAGTGCTATTTGCTGCAAAGGCAAACATAGGAAGGCTTTATTACCATTTAATTTAGATTGGTAGTAGCTAGACACATACTTAAAATTATCAAAGTAATAGTTGCAATAAATCCATTGGTTGGATTTATTATAACTATTGCAGGAAAGTAGTTTTAGAACTTACTATCCTCAAGTTACCTACAACAGCCCTGTAACAGTCTCTTCTGATTGTCCAGCCTCTGAAAGCCTGAGTCAAGCTGCTCCCTAAGTAGGTGTGAAGAGGCCTGGGGAAGAAACAATACAGGCATTTGGTGGGAGGGACAGGAAGAGGCTGGGGAGATAAACTGGACTTCAAAGGTAGAATCACAGCTGTCACCGCCCCCAAGCCATCCCCTACTTTCTTGATCCCCCGCCAGATAGGAGACCCCTAATTAGATTAGTAGAGGGGCTAGAAGGGGAGCCACACCTGTGGGTAAGTTTGCCATACCTGCCCTCCAAGGAGGGAATTTCTCCATTTTGATTTTTGGAGAAATGTGAATTGTGGGACAAAAATATGTCACACTTCCTAGGAAGTGGTCATAGCAGAGGGTGGCAACTTGAACTCCCTTGGTTGGGGTGCCCCCTCTTGCCAGACCAGAATGGGGAATAAATATGGGTGATTTGCAGGAGCCCCTCAGATCCCTGCCTGAAACATCTAGAGAAGAAGGACTGCCCTACTGGACCCTTGGACTGCACCACAGAAGGACTGCACTCAGAAGGACTGCACCTGCTGCACTCTAAAGGTTCCACACAAGATGGACTTGGCCTGCCATAAAGGATAAGGGGCCTACTCTCTGAGCAGCAACAGATGGAAAAGAGCTGGAAGAAGCCACCTGCAACATCATCTGAAAGGACTACTCTAACTGACCAGCTTCACCTGGACTTTCCTGGACTGGCCAGGTGCATTGTGGGAGATTGAGTTACAGACCCCAGGAGGCAAACCAGAGCTTCTGAGCCCTTGGCCGGTGCTGTTGGACACTTTCTGACCTTCAGGAAACCTTTCAGAAGAAGATCTGAAAGTTTGGGAACTTTTTGCCAAAGTTTGCTAAAAAGCTCCATGAGAAGACCGGCTTGACGTTGAGAGTCAAGCTGTTGTCGCCGACTCAAGAATTGGCCTGACCGTGTTGGTTTGTCCCATTGAAAGCTCCGGAACTCCCCGTCATCAACGTCTGGGACAAAGACCTCCAGAGAACCACCGAGGCCTTGCGCAGGGGCAGGCTGCTGTTGACGAACCAAACATCACATCTGAAAAGACCCGAGGACCTGCTGATGTGCCCTTCGATGAGACAAAAGCTCCAAAAAATTGACTGAGTGCAAAGGTAAAATTTTGACTGGGACCTAGCACTCATCGTTCCTGACCACCACACCATCACAGTCAGTGTGAAACTTTAACTTTGTCCTGGTCCAGTGCGACCAGATAGTCGTGATTGGCGTTCTAATCTTTTTGGCGCTAGACAGCAAATTTTTGTATTTTTAATCTTTAAAAATTCATATCTCCGGTTCCCTACATTGGATTTTTGTCGTTTTGGTGTAATTTGAAAGATAGAAATAGTTTCTATTTATATAAATTGCTGTTGCATTTTGATTCTGTTGTGTCTTTAACTTATTACTGTTTTGGTGATATGAAATGCTTTACACACTTGTCTCCTTAGTTAAGCCTGACTGCTCGTCTTCCAAGCTACCAAGGTTAGAGCAAGGATTAATTTATTGAGACTTGACTGGACCTTAGTAGGGATTGTGGTATTATTACTACCTGTAGGAACCTACCTGAACCTACTAATATCCCACCTTCCTACAGCTATTCACAACAGTAAGTTACTGCTAGTAACTTTACTACTAGTAAACCTACTACAGGTAAACTTACTACAAGTAAATGTATTACTAGTAAAATTACTAGTAGTAAAGTTACTAGTAGTAATGTCGTGTGGTTTGTGGATTCATAGACTGCATTGCTAAGTTAGCTTAGGCCTGGCTGCCATGATGCCTCTTTGCGCACGTTACTTTGTGCCTTTGTTTTCTAGACTCTGCTATTTTAGAACTGCTTGCCTTTCACCCTTCTTCCTGATAGCTTTGGGTCGTGTCTGCACATCATGTACAAGGTCGGAAAACAATGTCACTTGTTCTTGCTGATCTGGTCAGCCCCTCGCACTTAGACATAACACTGATTGCAGCTGCACTGGAGAAATTTGTGTGCCTTTAATATTGTGATTTCAGTGTCAGGAGCACTTGGAGAAAAACCTTTCCAGAGAGAAGAGCTGTGCTTGTCTGACGATGTAAACCTAGCATCTAGATATTGAGGTATGGGGGTCTGCCTGACAATGCCCAGAGGTCTTCTGTTTTTATAATAAACTAGTTATTAGCACGGGGAGGGTGGACAGGCCATTTAGCCCTATATCCACTGTCTTTATAAAATGCTGTCCCCGTTTGTATTCTATGGAATTGTAACTATGCTTATTATTTTATTCTTATGCATTATGCTGATAGTACAAGCACGTGTACTGTATCTTAGAGCACGATAGTTGAAATAAACATTTTAAACTATACAGTGTCTCTTATTACGCACGTTGTGGACAGGTATGAGTGAGTTACGAAAGGGTGTCCTTGCTCCCGCGAGTCCTGAGAGAGATACCGTGTTCTGGGTTGTCTAATCATTGGTAGCTGTGCTGCTAATGAGACGCTAATGCTAGCCGGGTTGGGGTTGTAGGTACTGAGGTTTATGGTTGGCTCACCACTATACTCTGAGGTCCTATTATCCTGTGCATAGCTCTGTGTATGTGCAGAATCCCTATGACATGGCGCCACCAACGAAGTGGGCTTATCTGCGAGACGCTTGAGTAGTGCTTGTGCTTGTCCACAACACCCTTCACATACGTTTCCGGAAACGGGTGTGAAGGTGATACCTCCTATATTGATGTTTTTATAGGTTCTTTCAAGCTTGAAGTTATTAAAAGGTGCTAATATTGACCCAACATTGTGCTGCCTTGTATTAGGTTGTCGGTTATTCTTAGCCCTAATGGCTGTTGAAATTGCGGCACATAGCCGCGCGGTGCTCAAAGCTCATTTGACAGCGTATGGAGTGCCAGACGCGGGTGTCGATCTGATCTTCGTGGTACAAGCAGATCCTGCTTACCATTTTGAAGTATTTTACTCGTGGATCACCTTTGACGCGGTGGATGGGACTGACCATACGTTCCATGAATATACAGTCGCCGCACCTCCAAATCAATACAATCCTTATCGGACTGTTGAAGTACCGCTCACGGCATGGCAACACCGTGTTTGGTTTGATGGCGCCCTCCCCCAACCGACTACCTTGGTTCGTTTAGGCCCCTTATCGATTGAAGGGGCCACTTGGCCTGTTTTGGCCGGGTATACCCCACATCCACGTTATATGATGCTTCCGGTCGCTGACCTGCGTCTCTTGCATTCGTCTTTGATACGAGTGCATAGAGCCTTAGTACAGTATGTTACAGGCATCGTCCAGGCAGCCCCGCCTGGAGTTGCGGCACATCCAGCTGGGCCTGGCGGCGTAACCATAAGTCCCGTCATGGTTAATTCGGTGATGGGCAAGTGCCCACAAAATAAGGACGATTTACCTTATTGGCTTGCAGAGAAATTTGACCAGCTGGAGGCTGTTTTTCCGAATACTTCTCCTGTGGATAAACACAGGATATTGACGATTAGTTTGCCAAAAGATTTAATTCCCGAGTTGACAGATTGTAACAACTGGGGTAAGGTATTCGCTGCGGTATATGCGAAGTGTTTCGGCACTCCTTCCATGACAGTTCTCCCCTCTGTAATCAAACGAGTACAGGATGAACATGGCCCTGAAGCGGCTGTGGAATTAGGGATGAGACTGGTGGGAGTGTTCGATGTAGTGGCTGAACTAATCCTTGGTAATGTCAAGGGTGATGCAGTTAACTTTCAAGTAGCTAATGCTTTGGCTTTGGTCCCAGAACCGGACAAGCCACGCGAATTACCAAAAATTATTGCACAAACTTATAAAACCATAGGCCGCAATAGCCTGGGAGTTAAACCTTTTGCTAAAACACAAACTCCATCACAACCACCACCAAAAACTCAATCTGAAAAAGATGAGAAACCGTTCTTTACTAAAAAGAACTGGCGATTGAAAAAACAGGGTAAGCAACAGAAGAAGCCAGGATCGCGAGGCGCATCCCCAGTTTCCGTGTCTTCTGAACGCACCTATGATTTGCGCGATAGAGCGAGAATAAAATCTCCAGAGAGATTTCAGGTTCCTGACTCGCGTTCTCCTCGTTCTTTACAGGCACCAACGTCGTTACAGACTGGTGGAGGAGATCGCCCGGACAGAGGTAGGGGTCGTGAGGCCCCGCCAGGACGTGACCAACCTCGGCAACAAGTCAGAGAGACACCAGAAGAATTTCAACGTTCTCGCCCACAGTTTCAGAAGAAAAAAGTTGCCGCTGTAACAGCGAAGTATGCCACAGACGGTGAGAACGAGACTCCTGAATTGGACGTGGGCAGTGACGCTCCTAGACAGCGCCGCGGAAGTTACCATAGTGCGAGAGGCACTACGTCCTCATGTGGAGGCGACAGCAACTGAAACATTCATTACTGTCGAGACAGCAGACACCAGAGTGGCACCGCCTGACAGACTGCATAATATTGTCATCCAAATTGAGGGTGACATACAGCGTGTAATAAAAGGGATTTTTTGGGAAAATCTAACCTCTTCATATGACATTTTGTTAGCGGAGGCGGATTGGCCGCCCCCATTCGTACTTGCTGCTCGTAAAGGGGAGGAAGTAATCCTTCCCAGCTTTTCTCGCCATGTCCCCAAGGACAAAGCGGAGGCACTTGCAGTTGAGTGGGCTGTAGCCTTGGCTCCGGCGTTGTACCGTAATCACGTGGGTTGGGATGAGGATTCACCCTCCCATGAAATACCTTTGCGGTCGCTGCCACAGCCACAACCCCAATATCCCATCAAACGGGAAGCTAAAGGTCCGGTTTCCGAAATTCTGACACAGTTAGAATATCAAGGAGTAATAGAAACATGCGTATCACCCATGAATAATCCCCTTTTCGCGGTTTCTAAACCCGATGGATCGTACCGCCTAGTTTTGGATTACCGGCATTTGAACTCTCATTGTCGGACCTTTGCGGTGCAAAATACCCACAGTTCTGCGCTTGTAGACAGTCTTGTTCGTAAAAAATATAAAACGACACTTGACCTATCCAATGGATTTTACACGCACAACTTAGCCACGGAGTGTAGCCAATGGAGCGCTTTTACCTCCGGTGGTAAACAATTCAAATTTCGGCGTTTACCTATGGGCTACAAAAACAGTCCAGGTGTATTCGCTGCCCGTGTTGTCTCTTTGTTGGACAACATAGACCCAGATGCGTGTTCGTACGTCGATGATATTTACCTGACAGACGACGAGTTATACCCGCATCTTTCCAGAGTGGACCGCATTATTCTCGAGTTTGCGGTCTTAGGTTACAAGTTTAACTTTGCCAAATCTCACATTGCTGAATTAACAGTTTTGTTTTTGGGCTATGAGCTCAACAATGAAGGTAAGGGCTTAGCCCCTCATTTCTTGGAGAAATGCGCACTTTTGTGCCCTCCAACCACACTGAAGAAACTTCAGTCTTTACTGGGTTTTCTAAACTTCGGGCGTACTTATATTCCCGAATATGCCCAGCGTATCAAGCCTCTTTATGCCTTGATACAACCTAACTTTTCGAAGTCATGCTGGCTTCCCGAGCATTCCTCTATACTGCAGTCTTTGCAGTCTGATCTACTTGAATCTAAATTTCTATTGACGCGTGACAACCACACCAACCTGGTGATTAGAATAATACCAGGGACAGTGGGCTTCACGTACTTAACCTTTAACGAAGGTGACACAGTACCGATTGCATACAAGTCACATCTGTACACTTCGGCAGAGTTGCAATTTTCCTCTGTGGAGAAAGTTTTGACTGCGGTGCAAATGGCGATTCTAAAGGAACGCGCACTGGCACAGGGAAAATGCATTTTGGTGGTAACACCATATCCTGCCCTCGAGGCAGTGATGAAGGCAAGTGTACCGAACTCTAAGGCTTTACACCCCCGTTGGATACAATGGGCTACATCTTTGACATCTCCGGATGTCACGTTTATCTTTGATTCTTCCCTTCAGACACAGGAGTTTTTACAGTATGAATTTGTTCATCCTCCTCCTCTGTCTTTGCTACCGCTTGAGGAGTACGAATGTATTATCTATACCGATGGTTCGGCACAACCGGCCACGGGTTCCAAGCATGCTTATTCAGCAGCCTGTGCTATTGTTGCAGGTACTATGGTGAACGGTGAGTTCAAATCAGACTGTAGTGCATACTCAGGCACTAGGAGACAGTACTGCACAATTAGCCGAGCTGCGTACTTTGGTGCTCGCACTTGAGTTCGCGAATCCAGATAGTGACTACTCTTGTTGTATGCGATTCTTACTACTGTGTTCAGTCTTTCAATGACAACCTATTCTTTTGGTCACAAAACGAATATAGAGATGCAAAAGGCAGCACTATTAAGCATAAGACGCTTTGGGTTCGAGTTGCAGATCTGAAACAACGTCTGCCTCTCACACAGGTGGTTCACACACTTGGCCACCAGCGTGTGGGCGCACACGCTGTTGGTAACGGTTTGGCAGATGAGGCTGCCAAATCAGCAGTAGCAACGTGCACAGTAGCAGCAGTTACAAGATCCATGACTAAAATAGATAAAGATATTTTGGCAGCAATAGCTGCAACAAAGGAAGGTGCTAATTACCCAAGGGGTTTCCCTTCCAAGTACTCTTATCTCTTAAGTCCCGATCAGACTCCTTATGTAAGTATTCCGGACGTTGGGGATCGGCTGATTCCCAACGCGGACCGCAGACTTTCCTTGATAACTGCCGCACACGAAGGGATGGCATCGGCTCATGCTGGCGTGTCTGCGACGGTTTCCATCTTGCAGCAGCGTTACTGGTGGCGGGGTTTATATAAACAAACCCGTACTTATGTGCTTTCTTGTGACGTTTGTCAACAAATGAAGCCTTCTACGGTTACCCGACCACCGCAAACACCGCTCTGCATTTCAAACAGACCTTTTGGGTGTGTTTACCTGGATCACTGCGGTCCATTTTTGTCTGACACTGCATATAAATACATCTTAGTTGCAGTAGACTCGTGCACACGTTTCATCTGGGTCTGGCCACAACGGAGTGCTGACGCTCGAACTGTCATCAGGGATTTGCGTGTCTTTGCGGGAATTTTCGCCTGTGGCACCTCCATTCTGACCAAGGTCCAGCGTTCGCCTCTAAGGCTTACAAGGACGCAATGGGTTCACTGGGGGTGCAGGTGAAATTTTCGTCTCCGTATCGGCCTGAGGGCAATTCGGTCGGTGAACGAATGAACCGTGACTTAAAGCAATCCTTGACAGCTAGAGTCTTAGGTACTGGCAGGAACTGGCTGGCCCACTTGTATACCGTACAACGTGCACTTAATAATCTCCCTAGAAGACCTCTGGGTGGGCGGACCCCATACGAAATGCTCTTTGGCATTAGAATGTTTGTGCCTGACCTTGATGGTCTAGACATGGCGGCGCAATCCGCAATCTTTGACGTAGATAATCATTCTACTATGTTACAGGACTTACAAGAAGCCCGAGACAAACTAGCAATCGAACCATATACCTTCAGCCACAGACGCTGCGCTGCAGATTCCGGTTGCCGGCTGGCTTCCGAAAGTTGGAGACCTGGTCCGAGAGAAGGTGGAGAACAAAAAAGAATTTGGCCCCTCTTATCGTGCACCGGTTCCAGTCCTTGGCTTGAAGGGTACTCGTACAGTCATCTTACCACCGCTTCCTGGTCGCAAGGAAAACAGATACATCTCAGTGGAAAATGTCAAGTTACAACATCTGGCCGATCCTGAATAGTGTAACACCAGCGGTCTCTTGTCCAGTCATTTCAAGGACAAATGTTTGTGGTCTTCCAGCCCGAACGGTCACTGATGTTGCCATTGAGATGGTTGATTTGCCTGAACACTTGCTCGACTACCCGGATTCCCCTGCAACGAGGAGACCGAGTATACCTATCCCGCCACCGAGTCCGTGGCTCATTTACCAACAACGCCACTGAGACCAACACGTTATTCTTTTGACTCGAGATTCCAACTCAGCACTTATCCCGTCCAGATTCAGTATTTTTGTATCCTGGTTTAGAGACAATTTTTTGATTCCCCCATGGACATACATCTGGTTGGTGTTATTCCTGATTTTTCTGTTCATGTCCATTGGCTTTGTCACAGTCTTTTTTCTACTCATCAATGGTCACTATTTACCAGAACGCTCTGCTGTGAACAGTGTCGCTGGAACTTTGGCTCCACATTCTTCCTCTCACATCATGAAGCGTGACCACACATTTGTGAACATTACAGCGTTTCCAGTTGCTGATGGCATCGTATGGGATGCAGTAAATTTTCAAATTCATGGCCCAACTGAGATTATTAATGTACCAAATGTCCTCCGTGTTTCAATGGGTGATGTCGTGAAAAGTAATATTCATTCTGACGATTGGGATGTACATGCTGTTGAATCGTTATTTTCTGATTTGAAATATTATGCTGCTTTTAATGCTGAGGATTTGTATTTGAATTCTGCAAGTTATGCCGACTTATATTGTTACCAGCATTGGGGCAACCATTTACTCCATAAACCAAGTACCCTTAGGGGTCCTTTTAATTACACACAATGGGAACATTGTCCTACCCCTTTACCAGGTAGCTCCCAGACTCTTAGAAATAAGTTTACTTATTTTACAGATTTTGATAGATCGAACCCTGGGTCCTATTATTTTAAATTAAACACTTCATCTACTCAGAAAATCATGTTGACCCATACCAAATTGCTGTATTCAGGTTCCTTTTTAAATGCCTTAGCTGTGGGTGGGCATGAACATTGGCGGGATACTATTGACTTAAAATCTATCTGGGGCTCCAAAGCATGGCAGGTACAAGGCACAGAAGCCTTGCACCGTGCTTGCCTCATCCCGGCCCAGATTTTATTTTTGAATCAATCCATCTATCAAACAACGTGTTGGAGTTTGCCTACTTCCAAACAATTAAATGCACCCTCTATTCCTGTATTGTCTTCCACTCCCAACAAAAGCTTGATCTTAAATATTTCCATTGAAACTTCACAAGCTTTGTTCCAGAACAATTCATTCAACATGTCTACGGTTGTACAGTCACCCTGGTTGGCTTGGCCCATAGCATCCAATGCCTGCCAACTGCGTTTTCATAACACAGATCCTGGTTATAAACAGGATAGGCCGGACCCCAGGTTTTCTGACTCTCGTACTGTTACAACATATTCTGTTGGTAAATTATGTAAACAGTGGTTGCAGCACTCTTCCTTAGATTCTGTTAAACAACATTTGTCCCTCTTATCAGGCAACATTGATCTGTCCGACTTTGTTCTGGGGCCTCGTGGTCCTCGACCGAAGAGATTCATTTATGAAACTTATAATGAACTCTGGAAGCTTTCGCAAATTGAAGCTGCTTCCCGTCTTCGGGAAATAGATCAAGCAAATCTAGAAAAAGTGCTTGCTGTTGTTGACAATAGTATTAATACCCTGTCTTCCCGCATTTATACATTAGAGAATATTATTTCCTCTGTTGTTGATATTGTACAAGATGATGTTTCTGTGTTATATCATGGTCAAAATCAATTGCGTTCAGTAATGCAGTTTGCCTGGACAATGCAAACCCTTAAAATGGGGAAAGTTCCTTGGCACTTTTTAAACACCTCTGCCTTATTCTTACCTTTCAATTTGACTGAAAAACAGCAGTTTATGTACATGAAAGATGCAGCTTACACTCTGTTACATATAGAAAGAATAGAGCCCTTACCATTCTCTATTGCGGAATTAGATTCTGCTGTGTGGCTAGTACACGGGGTTATAGCTTTGCCTTTTTCTTTATTTGAGTTCAGTTCCTGCATGAAACATTATCCTGTCGGTCGTTTTCAGCCTTTAGGAAGTGCTTTCCTGCATGAACTGTGGTCCCTGCCTTTCATGTATAAATGTCTTAGGGACGGGAAGGAAGTTTTTCTCACGGGGGAGTCATGCGATTCTACTGTGGGTCATTCCCTTGTTTGCAAACACATTACATTGCACGGAGCTTGTAATGTCTCAGCTCGGAATCTTGCTTGTGTTCTAAAGGGCATTCCTGCTCCTTCTATCTCTCCTACTTTCACGGTGCTTGCTAATGGCAGCTATCTCCTTCTAAATAATCAGGACTGTTGTGGCATGCTTGCCGGTATACCCTATATTGTAACAGTTTCCCACAGAGTTGTTTGCTGCAAAAATGTGCTTTTTCCTCCCCCGCATGGCATCGTAGATAGTTCCATTTGGCCTTCCATTCCGACTTTGAAGGCAGATTTCAATAAATTGAGCAGAATAAAGGCACTATTATTGAATCAGGAGGTTATGCTCACATCCGCCCGGGAGACATTCGTTCTCCAGGTGGCGAGTACTCACAGTGAAATACAGGCCCTGTTAAACACAAACCTCCCACAACATTTCGGTGAGCTAATTCACCGCGTTTTCAATGCATCTCGCACTGAAGGTCTTGTGCACTTTTTTAAAGTTGTGGGCTCTGGCCTTGTTACCTCCTTTCAAACTATATTTGGTGTAATACCAGCTTTTATTCATTCTATTTTTTCCAGCGTCTTCGGCGGCTTTCCGTTGATCCTAGCGTTGGCTGCTGGAATACTATTTTTGATTTGTTTACTACGCAATGGCTGCACCTCATGGAGCCCACCTCGGCAACAGACGCCTTCGGGTGCTCCGTGAGCGCCTCCTCGCCGGCTTCGGCGCCCTGCCATTGGCGACACTTGGAGTGTCCTATAGACTTTCTTTTCGCTTTGCGTATTTCACTTGCGTGCAACCTGTGATGTCTTGCATCCGATGTCCTTTCTTCTGGCCCTTGGATTACTGCCTCTCCAATATGTCTCTGTCTCGCCCGGATTTTGTCCAGTTGGTGGGTCCCTTAGAGGCCCATGAACGAGACTGTTCCGGACCTGGCTACATGGCGCGTGCGGCTGCACTTGGAATTTTGGCACAATGGGATATCTGGGCGGCTGCTCAGAATCTCCTACAGCAAAGCTATATTGAGTATCACGCAAGTTGTCCCACAATGCTGTTCGCCGCTCCCTCTTGCGAGGAACATGAATGCAGTTTTGCTTTGTTGGATTGGATGGCATCTCTTTTTTCTGATGATTCCAACGATGTGCTCTTGGAAGGTGTGGCATTTTTCTGCACCTACACTTTTTTGGATTTGGGGGCCTCCGCTTTCAGCGTTCCTCCAGCCCTGGACGTTGTTATCTATTTTTTGTTTCTCCCATTCATTGTCCGTCCCTTGGACACGATCGGTTATGTACCTTACCGTTCTGCTCAATCTCTTTGAAATCTGTCTTCGTCCTATGTCTTTGCCACTGGACTGACCAGGGGAGGGTGTCGTGTGGTTTGTGGATTCATAGACTGCATTGCTAAGTTAGCTTAGGCCTGGCTGCCATGATGCCTCTTTGCGCACGTTACTTTGTGCCTTTGTTTTCTAGACTCTGCTATTTTAGAACTGCTTGCCTTTCACCCTTCTTCCTGATAGCTTTGGGTCGTGTCTGCACATCATGTACAAGGTCGGAAAACAATGTCACTTGTTCTTGCTGATCTGGTCAGCCCCTCGCACTTAGACATAACACTGATTGCAGCTGCACTGGAGAAATTTGTGTGCCTTTAATATTGTGATTTCAGTGTCAGGAGCACTTGGAGAAAAACCTTTCCAGAGAGAAGAGCTGTGCTTGTCTGACGATGTAAACCTAGCATCTAGATATTGAGGTATGGGGGTCTGCCGGACAATGCCCAGAGGTCTTCTGTTTTTATAATAAACTAGTTATTAGCACGGGGAGGGTGGACAGGCCATTTAGCCCTATATCCACTGTCTTTATACAATGCTGTCCCCGTTTGTATTCTATGGAATTGTAACTATGCTTATTATTTTATTCTTATGCATTATGCTGATAGTACAAGCACGTGTACTGTATCTTAGGGCACGATAGTTGAAATAAACATTTTAAACTATACAGTGTCTCTTATTACGCAAGTTGTGGACAGGTATGAGTGAGTAACGAAAGGGTGTCCTTGCTCCCGCGAGTCCTGAGAGAGATACCGTGTTCTGGGTTGTCTAATCATTGGTAGCTGTGCTGCTAATGAGACGCTAATGCTAGCCGGGTTGGGGTTGTAGGTACTGAGGTTTATGGTTGGCTCACCACTATACTCTGAGGTCCTATTATCCTGTGCATAGCTCTGTGTATGTGCAGAATCCCTATGACAGTAACTCACCTTTGTGAATACCGAAAAGTAGTAAAGTTAGACTTTTGGTCTAAATTAGACTTGTGGTATAACTTTACCTTTGTGAATAGGGCCCTGAGTGCCGTTCCTGGCTCTCCATGGCACGCAGGAACTTTCTTGCTTACACTCAGATACCTAGATACAGTGAACACCACTTGCACAAGTGAATTCCAAATATGTTCATTTTGTAACACCTTCTCAGCAAGGAAACAAATATTCACCATGGCACATTGTACTACAGCACTTATTTGTGACTATTGGATGTGCACAATGTAAACTATTCATACAAGTCTGAACAGATGTGTGAGAAAACAGGTAGAATTTGCTGATGCATCAGTTAAGTCACTGGTCGGATGGCTATAAGGTAACCAGGTTGATACCAATTGTGAAAAAAACACATTTTGACAAATTTTTCCTCAGAGAAGTTACTACAGCATCTAGTAGATTTCAAGCTTTCTAGCCCTAGAGAGTTTGGAAAACAAAGACTGATGAGTGGGTTAGAACTAGAATTCCCAAGAATATTTAGCGGGGTGATCCTAAGAAAGAGGGGGTTGGACCAACAGAATCGAAAGGAGAGAAGTGGCAAAGCCACCAAAGAGATTTCCTCAGAGACCCAGAACCCTAAAAAGGAAGATAATACATCCCACCCCAACTCTAGTAATAACCAGAGTAGTGGGGACCCTAAGCTTAAAATGTTCATAGAAATTGGGCCCTGGTTTCATTGTCAGCAGGTTGGGCACTACAGAGAGGACTCAGTTTGTCCCAAGAAAAAGATAGGCATTGGGGTTGTCAGTGTAGCCTCTGTGGGATGCTCCTCAGATGAGGACATCCTTGTAGCTTTCAAGTGGGAAAAGGGTTGGTGATTCCAGACTATGGTAAACACTTTCCCAACAACCAGATGAATGAAGCCCCAGACACTGCCCTGAGGGATACTTGTGCCAGTCACACTATGGTGAATAACAGGCTGATATCCCCAGACCAGTATTTACCAGGACAGACCAGGAGAGTAAGGGCTGTCCCAGGTGAGATTACTGTTAGGCCTATGGCGTTAGCAATGTTAGAGATGCCTTAGTTGGCAGAGGGTGGTAGTCAGTCCAGACCTCCCCTTTGATTGTCTCCTTGGAAATGACCTCCCAGAGGTTGGTCTGAGCCCAAAGGAAGGAATTGCCCAGTGCAATACCTCTCCCAAGGAATCTGGAGGTGCTGAACCTACAGGTAGTAAAAGTCGGCCCCAGAGGAAAGGCAAGAGAAAGAAGTGTAGGAGAGGTGGGCAACTTTTAGAGAAAGTTCCAGTGAATCAAGGAGATTCCATTCCAGGAAGGAAGCACTCCAGAGTTGGCACTGGTGATGCCTTACCTACCCCACACAAAGTCCTGACTAGTCAGGCAAATGGGTCGCCTCCACTAACAGAACCAAGAGTGGAAGAAGGGTGTCTGCTACAAGATGTAGTAAACCCCACTCAGAAAAAGCAGAAGGACCCCTTGAACCCAAAGAAACCTACTGCATAACACATCCACCTGTCAGTGGAAAGCTAAAGGTGTGGTTCTGGGTACTGACAGCTGTCATTAGCCTCTGCTGGGTGTTAGCCTTTATGGCTGCTCTATTTTTGGCTTGGTGGACTGACCCAAATTTAAGCAGCAAAATAGGCCCCCTGACCCCGCTGGTCATGGAGGGGTTACTCCAGTTATGGATAACCTCTTTGGGTAAGCTAGGTGTTGCCCTGGCTAAGATAGAGTTAGAAGAGATAGGTACCTGTGGCCCCATGGAAAAGGGAAAGGGTGAAGAAAACAAAGAGTCAGTCACATTCCAAGTGGGAATGACCCTGTCCAAAGGATGTAAGGCAGAGTAAGCCCTGCAATAATGACAGCCAGTTTTCTGCATTCTTCCTCACTTAGGGGCTCAGTACGATGTTGGGCGGAAGGCCATCCGACAGCTTGTTGGTGGCAGTCGCCCGACTTTGAATCATCGATCCGACCGCCGTATTATGATACAGGTGGTCTGACCGATGCCTGAGGGGGAATCTGATCCACGTTCAACAGGCTCAAGGAGCCTGTCTGTGTGGCAGGCGGATTGCAATCCCCAAAATGGAGTTGTGTCTGCTCAGGCACCACCGTTGGGATTACAATGCACCTTTCCGACAGCCTTTTCATGTTGGTTCTGCCACCATGAAAAGGCTAGCAGAAATGGTCTTTTGGGGTCCCTGGCAAGGCCTCTGTCCCCCGTGGCCCTCAGATATGGGCCCTGGGGTGCACCTGTGGTGTCCCACTAAACATCCATGCATCGTTAGGCAGACACCGCATGGTGTCTGCCACACAGTGCATAAATGTTTCAGCACAAGACGCAATAGGAAAAATACACTTTCCGACCGCCGTGAAGGCGGTTGCATCCTAATCATGATAGAGGGACCGCCGACTCCTTGTCGGACGGTCCCGTTTCCGCTACGATGCCATCCGACCGGCATCGTAATGAGGTCCTTAATGTCTATGAAGACCCATCAGGAGGTGGTTGAGGTCTCCCTGGAGTATTAGCTGGTGGAGGTTGTGTGAGGTTGTGTGAGAAAACAGGTTATTTTTGCAGGTTTACCCTAACTTTTTGCCCCATCTTGGACTACTAGCTGCTGGTTTTCTAATTTGAAAGTGCGCTGAAGTATGCTGTCCAGACCTCATTGATAGTATTCTTTCCTTTTCAAAATGGTACGTTAAATTGGGTGTCTCCGATTGGCACATGCTAACTTACTTGTAAGTCCCTAGTATATGGTGCCCAGGTACCCAGGGCATGTAAGGTTGGCTGTCCACTAAGCCTGGGCGTAGTTCGCGAAGTAGCGCTACGCAAGCTACGCAAAGTGCAGTTCGCACTACGCGAGCTACGCGTAGCACTACGCGAACTGCGTAGTGCACTGTTCGCAATGATTGCACAGTGCCGGATGCTTGTCCGCACTGTGCAATCATTGAAAACGGCATCTTGCACAGTGCGAGCTGTCTTTTACTGCCGCTCGAGTAGATTTTTACTCGAGCGGCAGCTTCTCAACGCGGACTGGTAGTTTCTCATCGCGAGCGGTCGCGAGCATACGCGACCACTCGCAATGAGAAACCTGACCTCCCCGCGTTGAGAATCTCGCCGGGAGGTTTATTTTCCACGCTCGCGATCGGCAACTTGATGTTGCTGATCGCGAACGAGGAAAAAGTCTCGCCGGGATGTCATTTTGCTTGCTCGCGGTCGCCAACTTGACGTTGAGGACCGCGAGCAAGCAAAAATGACCGCTGCACTACGCTTACGCTACGCGTGTTTGCACTGTGCTACGTGCAATTCGCGTTGTGCGAAGTAGCGCAAACTTCGCAAACTACGCGAGCGTAGCGTAGTGCTTTGCCCAGGGTTACTGTCCACACAATACCCGCAGCACTGGTTGTGCCCCTCTGTGCATGACAAAGAGAAAACATGGCTTTGAGCTGCCATTGCAGACTGAAGAGGCACTGCTCACATGACTTTCCCACTACCACTAGTGTCAAAGTGCACAAGTCCCTTAAATTATATATATGAGGCTCCTCTAGGGCATGCCTATGAAGCCCTAAGGCAAGGAGCTTTATATTATTAAGATGGACATATATTTTGAATATTTCTGTACAGCAAACCCCTAACATGGTGGTATTTGCTGTGGACAGTTTATTAGCCTTATAAGGTAATTTCAGGGTTAGCGGTTGGCATTCCAATGCGTCTAACTCCTGACAGAGGCTATCTAACCATGTCATGTTAGGTATCAAATTAAAGGGGACCTTAAATACGACTCAATTTTGCAGTCACCATTAATGTCAAATTTAATATTGTTCACTTTTGTGAAAGTTGCCACTGTTGACCCAGCTGGTCCAGTGACTTTGCAGAGACACTTGCACTGAGACAGGGTTCTGCCCACCTGGGGAGACATGTGAACGACTTTCAGGACAGGAACAAAGGCTATTGCTGTGCTGTAGCGTGACTCCTTCCCCACAGGACGCGCTGCAAAGGGTGTTATTCCAAAAGGCAAGCATCAAAGGTGATGCTTCATTTGAAGGGCTGCTGCAGCAACATTCCCATCCAGGAATCCTTTTGTTTCCCCTAGACAAGGTAGAGCCAAGGCCAAGGAAAGGAAAACCAGTTTCAGAACCTGTTTTCCATGGGCGTGCAGCCCTTGGTATCCACACCAGCTGGAGTAGGCTGCCAAGGTCCTCACACTCGAGGAAGACTTCAGCCATGTTGTTTGTGGCATTTAAGATGCACTCTGGGATAGCCAGATGCCACACATCACCGGAACTGTGTAACCAGATAGGAGGCGATCTACTAGCTCATTGGCTAGTGGCTGCGTTGTTCCCCCGGGGCACTTACTGGCTATAATGGACACCCCTGGCACCCGAGAAGTGAGTACTCACTGATCTTGGAAGAAGGACAAGAAGAAGACTACTTTCCACCCATTGGAAGAGCACAAAGAGAGGCTGTGGTGCCATAGAGACTGCACCTGCTTCACTTTCAGCTAGCGGAGTTTGGACCCTGTTCTGTGTGCCTGGCTTGTGGAAAAGTTGATTCCCAGCACCAGTCTGAAGCAGTGACTCCAAGGGTCAGTTGGCTGACCTCCCAGACTGGCACTGGTGACATTAAAGCTGAAAGAGCCCAAATCGCATCTCTTTAGCCACCGCAGAAGTTCTGCTGCTACCGGGCACATGGCATCCCTAAGGACAATTCAGAAATAGCCAAAAGGTGCACCAATGTCTGCTGGACCCGTGAGTGTTGGGTGTAACCAGATTTGTCACCCAAGGCAGACACCAGCTCCCACCAAAGTTTTGCACTGTGACCGCTGTGTTGGCAGCCCTTGGAACCCTGCATAGAGGAGTTTGTAGGATCCTGAGATCCGTGGACAGAGTCGCCCTCAATCACCTGTGGACCGAGGTCTCAACCAGCCTCCTTTTGAGAATCTTTGTCTGCATCCCTCAGCATCAGGACCACTCCATTAATCTCTATGGCAGTTGTTCTATAAAGTTGGGATCTTGCTTTAAAAATGCTTTAGTGGCCAGGTAACTGTCCCAAGTATCCTTTCTGGCCCCCTAGACCTCATCCCTGCTGGATTTGGTCACCCAAGTCGGGCGGCAACATACCTACTAACTTTTCCAAACTTTTCAAACTTTGCGTTTGCCAATGCTTGTTTGTGGTTGCCTCCAAAAGTAAAAAAAAAAGTTCTAATATCTGTATCTCTGGAATCTACTGTGGATTTTAATGATTAAGGTCTCTAAAAATTAAAAAAAAATATGCTCTTATGTTGATAAATTGTGTTCCTTTCTTGTTTGATGATTTTCTTATTCTGTTGTTTGGTGCTGTTAAATGCTTTACACATTGTTCCTTTGCTTAGACTTGCTACTATGTGCCATAGCTGCCAAAGGGTTGAGCTGAAGGCCAAGTAAATAACTCTGACTGCACCCAAGACAGTATCTGTGAATAAACTCAATGATAAGGCCCACAGTCATATCATATAATACACCCAGATCCTCACAAGATGTTTGCAGATATTGGCAATTTTGGCCCTCATTATTTTTACCTTTTGCTCTAATTAAGTCTATTTGCATTTCCATAGGCTTCTGTCCTAAATAAATCATCTTCTTATCTCTAGTTTTAAAGCATTTGTCATTTTGGTAGGTCGTTACTCCTTCCTTTACAATCTCTGATACTTTAGGGGGCTCATTACGATGTCGGGCAGAAACATTCCGCCTGACACGTCTCGGAATCGGTTCCGACCGACTAGCGATCGGCGGTTCCACCCGACCGATTACGATGCGACCAAACACTGTTCGGCCGGAGTCCCATTGTTTCCTATGGGAGCCCGTGTTCCGACCGACAACCGGCCGTAACACAGGCTCCTATGGGGAAATGGGGTGTGTGTGTAAAACCCTGCACCCTGTTGCAGGCACCCCATTGTGCCAGCAACATAGTGCAGGGTTTTACAGGGGGGTCACTTAGGTACCCCTTTGGCCCCCAACTGGAGGTCACAGGATGGCAGGGGCCCTGCTAGGGGTCCCCAAAGTCACTGTCTGACAGCCAACTCGGAAAGGCTGTTGGAAATCGGCATAGTAATGCGAGGTAAGAAATGCTGTCCATGGAGGAGTACAATGCGGTTCCGACCGACACGGATATTCCAAGAGCCAGTCGGAACCGATTCAGAATGACCTAGCGTTTTACATTCCGACTGCGAACATCGTAATCGGTCGGGTGGATTGTAAACCGACTGAGTCGGTCGGAAGCGTTCTGACACAGTTGAGGAGAATCCGACTGTTGGTCGGAGCCTTTCCGACTGCCATTGTAATCGGCCCCTAGGTCTGTCTTCTAATAGTTGCTTTATAAAATAGTCAAGCGAAAAACATTTTGTAAACATAATCTTTAGAAAATCCAGATTTTGGGTTTTACGCATTCCTGTTTTTCTATTGCTTACACTTTTCACTTAATTTCCACCCAGGCAAGACTTGCTGTTGTGCGAGAACTCTGAAACTGGAAGTGTGCTTTTGCCATATGTAAATGTAAATCCAGTATTTGTAAAGCGCGAACAGCTACCCGAAGGCATCCCGGCGCATTAAGCAAGCTATTGCCCAGAGTCACATGGTGCTGGGCTGACCTTCCGCTGGTGCCAGGGATCGAACCGTGAGCCCCAGATTCCAGCGTCAGTCACCCTGGCACGCGGCGCCACACCTCTTCCCTATGTGCTGTGCTAGCAAACTTCACTACGGGGCCTTAGAAACATTTGACGCAACGCAGCAAGACAACTTGCTGCACTGTGTTGCGTCAAATGGAGAGAACAGGAATGCACCATATTTACCAAGATATGGTATAGTTCTGCTTTCTCTCTGCATCTCTGCACATTGAGTGCTGCCTAGCGCCAATGCAAAAGACACACAGATGATTGACGGAATGCAGAACAAATCAAACATTCACCCCCGGTCAATAGATCTGGGTTAAATCCATTGTTCTTTTGCTCACCATGCCACCCCAGTTTAGACCCAGCCATATGCAAATCAGTCTTGACCCTGTGCCTCATGGGAACAGTCCAGCCCGAACTGCCAAGCCAGGTCCTCCCTGGACCAGAAAAAAACATCCTGGGACCGGTTTCAGGGCATCACCCCTCATCAGCCAGGCTAGCTTGAATCCAGTGACACAGTGAGCCTGGGACTCACGAAAACAGAATACAGCACACATAGAAAGAGGACGTAATGAGGAGAAATAAACATTTCTGCTTGTTACGCCTCTGTTGCGACAGCGTAGCATTTTGATGCATTCCCAGGTTTTCTACCTTTAGTACATCTGGGAATGTGCCAAACTCCTTGGGTGGATGTGTGGGAATGCCCAAACTCCACCCATGGAACACCTTCCCAAAGCACAGTAATGCAAGGCAGCGATTTGTGCTGCTATGCATTACTCTGGATTTACTAAGTCACGCAGAGCTGCGCAAGGTGTCTTTGCGTAGCTTAGTAAACATCACTTAAGCCTTGTGTCGCCTTGCTTGACACAATGGTAACACAAGGGCTTAGTAAATCTGGGGCTGTATGAGCAGTGCACTGAATATAACTTTTGTATGTGAGGGCATATCTCATGTACAATTTTCATCTGGATGACCACCCTACGTGTAATATGCATAAAATGTGAAAATGTTATCAGACTTTCATGTATTAAACCTAGTTTATATATTCTTCAATGCACCATGATGTATATGCTTTAGAACGTGACATACTTTTTAGTTTGTTATATATTGTGGGCTTGTGATGATAAGTTGTGTTGGTAATAGTAAGTGTACCCCTGTTGGACCTCATAGTTCAGGATGGGATTGAGGGAAAGAAATATAGTCTTAGTGAAAGTGAACGGGTGAAAACTGTCTTGAAGGGAAGCATTTCGAAAGAAATATTCAGATTAAGACCCATATTTATCTTTTTTTTACACAGTGCAGTGCAGCAAACCACCTTGCTGTGATGTGTGAAAGGGAAAGGGCAGGAATGAGCCGTATTTAAAATTTTACAGGACATTCCTGCCCTTTCCCTTTTGGCTGCATAAGGCCTACGCAGTCACCTATGTGTCATGGTGCAAGGATGCCTGCGTTGTAGGCAGGATTGTTTTTGTACAGGAAGGGACACCTTCTGCCCTCCTGGAGAGAGGTGTGAATGACTCTCAGGACGGGAAACAAAGGGCTTGCTGAGGAAAGATGATGGCCAGAGTTGGGGTGAGCCCAAAAGTGAACTTCAAAGGGGAAGCCACCTTTGAAGGGCAAATGGTAGTCACACTCAGGAGGGTCTTTTGTTTTAGCAGACAGGCTGGCATCTCAGGCTGGGAGGGAAAAGCCGTTGTTAAATCAGCTTTTCAAGCGAGGCGTAGTCCCCCAGGTAGTTAGTCCTCTGGGTTGGGCTAGTGAGCACACACACTGAGGGAATTATTGTGCCATGTTGGGAGTGGGAGGCATAGTGAATTGTGGGCTAGCTAGTGGCTTCACTTCACAGGAAGTCATCATCAAGCGGGAAAGGACCTGGCAGCCCATTGACTAGTTAGCCGCCACAGTCCCCTAGGCTTCTAGTAGGCATAAAATAGGGACCCAAATTTCAGATCACTTCTAGGCTGGAGAGAGGAATGAAGAAGGACAGACCTGCTGTTCTCTGCACCCAGTAAAGAGAGACTGCACCAAATGCTGGTCTGCACCTGCTGCCTTTTGGGCTACCAAAGAAAGGACTGTGCCTGAGGCTTCCTGCTCAAGGAAAAGTCATCCTTGAGCCACAGAGACGGTGATTCCAAGAGTCAGTTGGCTGACTCATTGCTACAGCCAGAGAACCATGAAAAGCTGAGAAACCAGCTCCTTTGAGAGCCCAGTGTCAAGAAGCCTGATCACCACTAGATGCCAAGGTGCAGCCTGGAAGACCAAGACTTGACCCTCAAATGTTGTTTCCTAAGCTGCTGGACCCAGGAGAGTTGTCAGAGTGCAGTTTGGTCACTCAGCACAGACGTTACTGACAGTTAAAGGGAACCACTTGATTTGCTTAACTGGAGACCAGTAGATCAGTGGCAACTAGTTTTGTGCTGGACTTCACCTAGACTTCCCTTTGTGGGACATCCACCCTGAGGCCAAAGTCACCTTTCAGTGCTTGTGGTTCAAGTGGTGGCCCCAGGTAGACTCCCAACACCTGCTGAACATCCTCAGCATCCTTGAGCACCTTCAGGTTCCTGCATCCCTTGCATTAGGAGCACTCCATTGGCTTCTTTGGTGATTTGCTCATAGAATCTGGAACTGGACACGGATACGACACAGGTTCTTGATGTTGGGTCTAGTCCTGGCAAAGAGACGGATTGCGATACATTGGATACTCTCGGCGCCCCCGCGTTGACCAAATGGAAAGATGACATGAGAGAGTGGGGAGTGGCGGAAGAATGTCGCCTTAGGGCAGTAAGAATGGATGAGAATGCTGAGAGTGATTTTTTTTTTTTCTTTCTTTTTTTATTCTATCGAGTTTAGCAAAAGAACCCAGTCTTTTAGCATATAATGTCTCTCGTTTAAAAACTCTTTGCATTTTTATAATCCATTGATGGACCGTTGGAACTACTTGGGATTTCCAATTTGCAAGGATAAGAGATCTTGCAATTAGTGTTGCAATAAAGATAAATTGACGTTGGCCAAAAGTCAGGTCTTTGCTCATCTCTGATCCACCAAAGAGGGCAGAGAGAGGACTAGGAGGAAGATCGATTTCCAATTTTTTACTAATTTCAGAGAAAATATCTTGCCAAAAATGTTTTAAGTAGCTACATGTAAACCCCACGTGAAGCCAATCCCCAGTTGTAAATCCGCATCTAAAGCAGCTAGGATCAACCGTGGGGAACATTTTATGAAGTCGATCAGGAGTGTAGTAAATCATCCATTTGCTAAACCATGCAATTCTTCTTAGATTGGCCGCCCTAACTGCTTTGTAGCTCATTTTGTTATAGCTCTGCCATTGTTGCAAATTGAAAATGCAACCAGTAGTTGAGCTAATCTTCTCTAGATGATTGAAGATTGCCTGTTTATTCTCCACTGACTTAAATAATTTATACCAGTTGCCTATCCCCTTAATTTTAGAAACAAAATGAGCCTTCCCCAAAGTAACGCCAGGACAATCTTTCTTGAAGGTTAGACCTACGCAGAACTGCTTAACCCGTGCAAAGCTGAACACCAGGAGACTGCTTATACTACTATTAAGGTTTAGTACTTGTTGCCAGGTGAGAAATCTTTCATTTCTATAAAAGTCTTGAAGGGTAAGAAACCCCAATGTTCCCCACTGAGCGCAGTTCTGATGAGACCATTGCAGCCCCTGGGAGATGCATTCTTTTAATTTCATCTGGGGATGAAGCCATGGGATATCATATATTTCCCATATTCTCTGAGAAAGCAAAATAATCGTCCTAGGGATCTTATAGCGCGTTTTTTGGGGAGTTTGGGTAAACGTAAAAAAGGAGCAAGATCTACCTCTAATTCCTTGAGCATGGTTGTAAGAAAAAAATTGGCATCGATCAGTTCCTCTGAGTTATTGTAGTTTAGCCAATTAAGAATTGAGGCGTAATAATATAGCTGCAAATCCGGCAAGGCTAATCCTCCCTCCTCTGCTTCTAATTGTGGAATTTGCAGTTTTAGCCTCGGTTTTTGTGCAGACCAAATAAAACGTCTAAATTCTGACTGAACGGAATCAAAAAAGGATTTAGGAATTTTAATCATTAAATTAGAAAAAAGAAATAAAAATAATGGAAGGATGTTCATCTTAATGAGAGCTACCCGCCCCATAATTGAAATGGGAAAATGTTCCCATTGTTTCAAGAGGTTACGTGTTTTATTTAAAGTAGAGATGAAATTTAATGGATAAAGGTCCTCCAATCTAGTAGTCACAAAGATCCCTAAGTATCTTATAGGCTTAGTGGCTATATAATGGTCCCGCATAGCAAGGGGCAAAATATCCACGGAACTATTAAAAAGAAGCACCTCTGATTTGGCATGATTTATTTTATATCCTCCGATATTAGTAAACTCCTTAATTTTATCTAAGATCCTCAATATATTATCCCTATCAGCTGTTAAATAAAGTGCCATATCGTCGGCGAATAATTTAAGTTTTGCCGAGCCCGGTAGGGGAGCGGTGATAGTTTGATCCTGCCGAATAGCACATGCTAAAGGCTCAATAAATAAAGAGAACAAAACAGGGAGAGGGGGCAACCTTGACGGGTCCCCCGACTGATGGAGATTGTGCCTGCGTTGTTCCCATTGATAATTATGGACGCTTTAGCGTTGTGATATAGATTTTTCACCACCTGACAGAATACACTGGGGATCGCAAATTTGTTTAAGATTGTAAATAAGACCTGCCATTGTACTCTGTCGAATGCTTTTTCGGCATCGAGCATTATTATAGCCGCCTTGATTTTATTAGCATATAAGTAATCAATTGCCTGCACCAAATAATGAGTGTTGGAAGCCAAAAATCTGTTTTTAAGAAAGCCATTCTGATCATGATGGATAAGTGAAGGGGCAGCCTGCGCAAGTCGATTTGCAAGAATTTTAGTAAAAATGTTGTAGTCGGAATTTAATAAACTAATAGGCCTATACGAATTAGTCTCATCTTCTGGTTTCCCTTTTTAACGAAACTTATTACTGTGGCTTGAGTAAAGTTATCTGGAATTGGATCCCCTTCAAAAATTCCATTAAATACCGTTTTTAAAAAACAGACAGTTGGGGTGAAAAGATCTTATAAATCTCGGAAGGGATTCCATCTGGGCCACAGGCCTTGGCTGCAGGAGATGAGTTTATTGCCAGTATGACTTCGTCCAGAGAGATAGCTGAGCTCAAATGCTCTTGAAACTCGGGGCGATAATATAGGGATGTTTATCTTATCTAGCCAAGCTAAAGCAACCTCAGAGGTAGTATTATGTGTTTCAGTATAAAGGTCTTTATAATGATTAAAAAAAACTTCAGAGATTTCCGAGGGGAGAGACGAAGAACATAAAGTAATCGGGTCTACTATTTTTTTAATGTAATTAGTATTTGATCTCTTTTTAGTGGACCAAGCTAAGAATCTACCTATGTGATCGCTCTCCTCGTATCTTTTCTGTAGTACTGAATCATTATGCAGAATTTCTTTAGCTACAAAAAATTCTTGTAGATTGGACTTGGCACCAGCAAGTTTAGTTTTACCTACTTGTGATGGCGTAGCAAGATATTCTGCTGTTGCACTACTTAGCTCCTTCTCCAATTGGAGTCTTTGAATATTTTCTTTTTTCCTTTTGAAGGCCAAGTATGCAATCACCTCACCTCGAAAGAAAGCTTTTAAGGAATTCCAGACATTAAACGTAGAGGCGGTGTTAATGTTTAGTTTCAGAAACTCCTCAAGCGACACGCGCATGTATGAAACCCAATGTTCATCAACAAGGAGGGACTTATCAAAAACCCATCTAGGCCTGATTTTTGATTGAATTTTAACTTCAAATTTCACAGTAATCAAGGCATGATCCGAAAAAGGATTTTCATAAATCTCAGATTCAGTTTTTAAAAGAGTATGTGAAATCAAAAAGAAGTCAATCCGAGAAGAGGAATGAAATCTTCCTGAATGGCAAGTATACTGCCTTTTATCTGGGTATTCATTTCTCCAGCAATCTACTAGTGCAAAGTCCCTTAAAAGATCTTGATATAGCCTTTTAGACTTAGGCTTGGTTTGTGTTTTATTAGCCCGAGAACAATCTATAGCTGGATTAATCAGTAGATTGAAATCACCCCCCAGTACCAAATACCCGGACTGATTAGTTGCAAAATCATACAGAGACTGCAGGGATGCTGGGGAGTCCTCAATGGGGCCATAATAGCTCCCAAAGTTAAAAAGTTGGTCTGAGATCTTCATCTGTACCCAGAGCCACCTGGCATTATGATCTTTATGAACCATCTGTATCTCGCACTGGAGATTCTTGGTTACTAAAATAGCCACCCCTCTAACAGCTGCATTATAGGAAGCATAGAATTCATATTGAATATAACCAGGTGGTCTATCTATAGGGAAGCCCTATATCGGCCTGTACAGCTCTGAACCAAGCCATCATAGATCGTCTTTTAATTTTGTTATTGAAGCCGTTAACATTGCAGGACACAACATGTAACTTTTTAGTAAACATTCTTTTTTCCTTTTTTTCCCTTTTTCAATGAGAACTGTCTAATAGTAGAGCAAAAAACAACAAATAATTTTTCATTGGTCTTTGAGCTTCTATACAAATGTTGCTTAAAGTCGTTAACATTGCAGGACACAACATATAACCTTTTAAAAAACATTCTCTTTTTTTTTTTTCATTTTTCTTCCTCTTCCCTTCCTTTCCACCTTGTACAATAAAAGGCTGTCTAATAGTAAAGCAAGAAGCAACAGAAAATGTTTCATTGGTCTTTTGAGCTTTTATACAAATGCTACATTTTATTTTCTTTCCCGTGACCCTACCACCCTCCCCTCCCAACCCACTGAAGTGACCCCCCACCCACCAACCCTCAGGCCCCCTTGACCTTGGAACCCCTGCCCGTCTAGGGATCCCTGGGTGCCCCCTCCCTTCATAAGTGATCCTCCTCCCCCTCCCTCCGTGACCCTATCCACCCCCTTCTTCTCCCTAAGTTGGGGTGCAATGACATGGCACCCAAGGCGATTGGGCGGACGGCTAACATTCTCCCAAAAAAAAAAGGGAAGGGGAAAAAAAAGAGGAGAGAGAGAAAAAAAAAAAAAAAAAAAAAAGAAAGAAGAGAAAGCCAATTTAAATCTACTCCTGTCGAAAGCCATCTATAGCTCGAGAAAACAAGAAATAGAAAACATTAACATTAACCCTTATTCACTTCCCCTGCATATCTAGATCCACTACTGTCTATAACCATCTATAGATCAGAGAGGAGAGAAAAAAGCAGAAAAGACTGGAAACAAAAAGCACTAGCCCTTATTTTCATCCCCTACATGTTGTAGGGACCGTAGGAACTCCTGAGCTGTTTCAACCGATTGGAAAATCCTGACACGCCCTTTATTTAAAACTTTCAGTTTAGATTGCTGGATTATACCCGCCGGAGCCCCTAACTGTTGAAAGGAATTAATCATGCCTCTAAACTCTTTTCTTCTCCGTGCTGAGAAGGCTGACATATCTGAAAAAATTTTGAATGAAAAGTTATCAGAGGTCTGAAATCCTTTCTCTTGAATGGCACGCGCCAGAATCTTGTCTTTAATTCTGAAGTCACCAAAATTTGCAATGATAGTTCTTGGGTATTTAGCGTTAGGATACTGAACCGCCGGGACACGATGAGCTCTGGTGATAGTAAAATCGGTCCCTTCAGTTGCCATTTCAGGACAGATATATTTAGAGATAAGATCCAAAACAACTTCCACCACAGGTCGGCCATTTTCACTGCCCTCAGGGACTCCTAGAAAACGAAGATTACATCTTCGTGATCGATTTTCTGCGTCATCCACTTTAATTTGGAGGCTGATAAGTTCGGATTGCAATTTTGAGATCTGACTTGTCTGTTCAGGCATATTATCTTCAAGATCTGACACCCGTTGTTCTATATCAGTGGTACGTGATGCTAGTTGCTGGATGTCAGAATGTATCGACCCCAGCTGAGATTCGATTTTCTTTTGTGCTTCCCCTTGAGAAATTTGCATATTCTGAAGTTCTGTCAATATCTGCTGCAGTAAAACCTGTGACGTAGCCTCCACTGCTCCTGGATTTTCCAACGTCATAGATTGAACAGTCGCTGGACTTAAGGAAATCTCCTCTGTTGGGGTTTCACCTGGAGCTTCAATAGCAGTAGTGAAAAGAGAAGTACTGGGGAGCTCAACTATTGATTCCTCCCCCAAGAAGCCTGCTGCATGATTGTCGAGAGTAAGACCTTGTTTCGACACTGTAGAGTTGGCAATATTTGAATAAGTCTTCATGCCAATACCTGCAAATAACGAATAAGTTCCCTGTTGCATCTCGCTTGGGGGCAATTTCATTACAGGTATGACATTTAATGCCGATGTGCTGGCTTCTAGACTTGGAGGAGAGTCCTGATCTGCTACAAGTGGAGGATCAAAAAGGCTTTTAGTAGCTGTAAGACTCCAGGACGCTGCTAAATTGTGAGCCTCCTGCTCACCGGGTTTCTTGGAGAACAAGTTCTCTTGGGGCGAGACATATTTAGATTTCCCGTTTGACAATCCGAAGTCCATCTCTTTTATGGAAGTAGTTCTACTGCGGTTCTTTGCGGCCCGTGTAGAATTGGCCACTAGTCGGGGTTTAATAGTACTCTCTCGAGAGATTCTTTTCATGACTTTTTGTTGAAACACTGGAAGAGGACAGCCTCAGGGGAGGGATGAGCCAGAGCCTAGCTATGCTATCTCCGCGTCCACTGCCCTAACGGCTATCCCCCATATATTACTTTCACAATAGCAGTGAACCAATTAGATTTAAATTTAGAAAGTCTTGAAAAAAAGGGAGACCGGGAAATAAAGTCAAGGCTGAGAAAAATAAATAAATACCTGGGGTGCCTGAAAAATTCTCCAAATCTCCTGATCAGCAATGTTGCCGTGCGAGAGGAATTGCCAACTGCTATTCCCAGGGAAGCCAATAGAGCAGAACTATAGTGCAAGAAGCAGCAGTTCACTGAATAGTGATCGTCCCGTTCTATTTCCTGCCTCCTGCCGTTCCAGCTGCAGTCTTCTTTCGAAAGCAAGACCTCAGTCCAAGCCCTCTCCCCGAGGCTAGGAGCAAGTATACTGCAACTATGTAGCAATGAAACACCACCACAAATCCGTCCTTATCTCAAGCGCCACGTAAGTCCAGCACGAGGGAAAGACCTGCTTTCCTTTTAATGCCAGCCTCTAATTAGTGCGCTGCAATATTGTAGCATTCCCCACAAACTTGCCGTGCATCGAGACGCCGCGGGGGAAAAGAAGTCAATCCCGCTCCTCCTTTCAAACCAGCAAAGAGCGGAATGCCATAAGCCGCCCAGTCCACCTTTCCTCGCCTCTCTTTCACTCGCAGAGCTTAACGAGGTGTAACGAGATACCGCAGGGGAGAGAAATCAGATCCGTTCCTCCTTCCAAGCCAGCAAAGAGCAGACTGCCGTCAGCCGCCCAACCCGCCTCGCCTTCACTCGCGGAGCATGACGGGAGCTCCTCAATGCTGAGAGTGATTTGATGGAATGGGGACAAATGCTAACAGAAGTGTCCATGGTAACAACACAGGGTCATGATGAAGCTACACCCACACAGAGGTCCACACACGCCTCGCAGGTACTTACTGCAGTAGGTGATAACGACCCTCTCACACACACAACTTAAACTAGTTATGCCTGCCGATCTGAGTGCCCACATACAAACAAATAGTGCCACTGTCTGCAGCCGGTGGGGCGAGACGGGGAAGTCTCATGTTATTTGTTTAGTTCTAATTGTTTTATATTAAAAACTTAAACGACATTGCAAATATATTATGCCCCACAGATGTGAAGCACACAGCAGTACAAGGTCATGCAGATGCCACAGTATAAATATGTGTATGGTAATGATACATGATGTAATGTGAAGCAATGTGGTCAATAAAAAATAATTCCCAAAAAAAAAGAATCTGGAACTGGACTGGAGGCTGCTTATACTACGAGGTAACTTATCCACTGGACCTGACTGGTCCCTGTGACTGGCTCACTGTCAGAATTGTTCCCCATAAGAATTCCCATATAGCCGTTTTCAGGTCACTTGTCATGGCGGACCCTAAACCGTGAGCCACTGTAGATTACAAGGATGTATTGCTTTAGTGAAAAGCTGTAATTTATTGTTTCTTTGAAAATTCATATCTCTGGAACCCTAGAGTTGAATCTTGCTGTGGAGGTGTCTATTTAAAGACAAAGATACAAACTATTCTTAAAAAGTGGGGTTGGATTTTTATTGTGTTGCATTTTCTTCTTATTCAACTCTTTGGGTACTTCTAAATGATTTACACTTGTTTCTTTAATAAAGCATGACTGCTCTGAGCCACAGGCACCCAGGACTGAGCTATGATTTGACAAAGGAACCTGACTGGACCTGATATGGAATTGTGACTTTATTGCACAGTGCATAACAACATCATATAAAAAACCACTTTCATTACATTTTCCCAACAATATTTTATGACTAAAATAATTACTGTTCCAACTCATATATTAGAATATTTGGTGCATGGTTGATTCATTTTCTAAAATATTCTAAGGCACATAATTTGGCTCTCTAGACCCATTGGCACTAAAGACTGAGACAGAAAATCAGCTGAACTGCGACCACCCAACAGCCCACTTAGCAATATTTGAGTGAGATGTGTTTCAGGTAACAATCAATCTCATGAGACATACAGGTGTAGTTTAGTAAAACCTCAACTTTTCCGGTAGCCTTCAGTTAAAGTGGGTGATGAGATTCTGCACGGAAGGCTTGTTGTCACCTGACGTGAAGGTTCCTCTCGCCCCTTTAACTCTCTGTGCTTAGAGTTTATAACATTATTTAGTCATTGTTGGAACTTTTCGGATAAATAATTGACAGAAAATGGCCTTATTCCCTTTTACCTATTCTTATTCTCCAAGGCTGCATTTTTTTAAATAATGACAACAAACAAGATATTCAGTTATAAGCTTTCCATGAAACTTTGCTCATAACGCAAGAAAGAATATTTAGAACAAAAACAGAACAGTCAGCACAGATTAAATGCTATGAATATATATCCGAGCAGCCTTGATCATCATGTTGCAAGGAAAAAGAGCATGAACTAAATGTTCCTTCTATTTTAACACATTCACTTTTGATTGATTAGTACATGTAAGTCTGAAAGGGGAATACCTAAAAGAGAAAAGTTATAATAGTCAGGGCATGGTTGTTGTCACAGATCCTTGACATCGTGTTCTTCACAATACCATAATGTATAACGATTATATTATGCTCTGATGGCTAAAATATGTCATAATTGAAAGGTGTTTTCTCTCTAAATCCTTCTACAAAAAGGCTTCAGCCTGAAGGCTTTATACCAAAATAAACTGGTTTCAACAAGGGGCGGTGATCCTTCCTGGGCATTATTTGGTACCACACAACGCATATTGCTTCAAGTACTGTTAACCCCTCCAGCCCATTTATAATCTAGAATGAAGTTGGCACTTACTCTGGATGTTTGGGTAGAGGATCATGTAGAGGAACCCAAAGCGCAGTGTGGTGGATGTTGTCCCTGATCCTGCTGTAAATAGGTCAGCTACTGTCAAGAAGAGATTGGGCTCATTGAAGCTGCTACTGGGATCACCTTTCATCTGCAAAGACAAAAACATAAATGTAGCCTAATCAATGTGTAGTGTAGTTACCAGTAATAATCAATGTGTAGTGTTGTTATCAGTGGTGATGCAACTCAGATAATGGAAGAGTGAGCAAAATTGAGGAAATTAATTATGTGTCACACAGATATAGCTATGCCTGGAATTCTACTACAGCTGACATTTATTGCACCAGAAATCCTGGAACACAGCAAACAATACTCTGTTACTTGCTTGCTCTATGTGAAAGGTTGGAGAATTTGGAAGACATTTTTTTTTTAAATACAGACATTTCACATTCCATGCAGGGTAAAGTTAAAAAATAAAATAATTTGGGGTGAGAGGAAATATAGAAACCGGTGCAACTTCTTTTTGGGCAATGTGTTGTAGCCAGGCATTATCCCAGGTACTGTTGGTTGAGGATCGCTGTACTGGAATTCGTTGTACAAATAAGTAGTGTGAATTGAGAAGCCCCCCCCACCCAATTAAACTAAGCCCCTGTGTTTCCCAACTCTCTCACTGTATCCATGGTACCTGCTATGCTGCAGCATTATCAAGAGAGACCGACAAAATTCACCAAATGGGAAGAAGTGGTGATCAGGCTTCATACCCATATGACACAGAGGATGGGAACTCAGGAGGTGACCCCTGTTGTTGCAGAGGTCCCCTTGGCATAACAGTACTGTCTGGATGTTGCCCTAAACACCCATATGGTGTGGTAATGAAGAAAGCTGGAAAGACCACGGGGCATATCAGCAACGGACGGCGATAAATAACGCAAAGCATGCTTAGCGCTTTTGTATTTATCGCCGTCTATCGCTGGAATTTATCACCCTGTTAGCGCGTTATTAACAACGCGTTTCTCCAGGGCGATGTAAATTCCAGCGATAGCGGGAAATCGCCGCTTTGCAGGGAACATCGCTGGTTTTCCAGCGATGTTCCCTGCAAAACGGCGATATGCTTGATGATACGACCCTGTGGTCGTAACACAAGAATCCACCCCCATGTTAAACATACATGGGTCAGGATTTTAGCAGACGTTAGTTTTTGGCGAAAACAGCGGTTTTCGCCCAAAACTAACGTCTGCTAAAATACGTGGGCCTCCTTGTAAATATCGCGATGTGCACATCAGTGATGATTTACAGGGAGTACTGCCTAGTGACGCCCACTTTGCATCTCATTAGAGATGCAAAGCGAGGCGTCGGAAAACGGGTGCTAACATGCGCTAATGCATGTTAGCATCCCCTTGTAGATAGGGCGATAATATTATCTCCGCTTTTTTGGCTTTTAAAGCCCAAAAAACGGAGATAAGGCCCTTGTTAATATGCCCCTAACTTAGCAAGAAGGTACTGGGATGGTGTAAGGACCCTGATACATCGGTTCCTTCCCTGATTCATAATCACCTGGAATCTTAACAGCTATTGGGTTGCTTTGCCGAACATTGACAATCTGTTGGAAGTGCCATCTGAGCCTGACGGGAGGAAATATAAAGATTAGCTCCTAAACAGGGCTGAACTGAGACAGAAAATAGGCCAGGAACCAAAATAAGAGTGGTCCTCTTAGCAAATGAGAGAGTTAAAAAGTGGTCTACATTTTCAAATCACGACAGATTTGAACTCACAAAGAAATGCTGTATAGATGTTTTGCAAGGCATGAGAGAATGCATGAATTTGTGTTTGCTGCACACAATGTTTGTGGTAATGTTAGGGGAATCAACAATAAAAACCGGCCCACCTGACCATAAACAGGCCCACAAACAGCTAAAAATGGCTCACACACTGGCCTTTCGGACCATCCCTTCTGGGACTTCCAGATTTCCCCATATACCAGTCCTACCCTGATCCTAAAGAAAACACAAACAATGTACCAAGGAGAAGACAGTGATCTTTATTCCCAGACCTGCTACATTACAACCACCAGTTAACAACACTGAGGTGGTGGATGACCCTTCACTGGCCAGCCTGGCCCTGGGAGAATCCCTATTTTAGGACATCCTGAAAGGCTTAAGTGCAATGAGGAATAGCATAGACCATAGAATATCAGCTACAGAAAGTGAAGATGTTGTTTAAAGTAAAGTGAGCTGAGAATCACAGCCAAGGGCTCAGTTGAAGGTTGTCTAGCCTTTGGCACATATACAGACAAGATAAAGAAACCTGTTGGCAGTGAACATTTAGGGACTGCACAATTACCTCAATTACCCATCTGGGGAATGAAGGAGAACAAACTAAAAATGCATTAAGGGCGGCCAGTACAATAGTGTTTGGTATTTCCTCAGTAAAAGAGGGAGAAGATGTTAAGGCTTTTAAGTTCCCCTTCCTAAAATCCAGTGTCATGGCAGATGATCCTACGATACACTGTGCGGTTAATAAGGTCCAAGGGTATCCAACTAGAGTGCCTGGAGCAAAGCCCTCAGATAATAGAACAATAGTTGTCAAATTGAGTAGTCCCTCAAGGCAAGAGGATGTTGTTTGCACAGCAGTCAACTGAAAAGAACTGAATGTGCAAGATTCAACAATCTTGATCTTTCCTGTCCCGAATTGTGGCACATAGAGCAAGAACCAGGAACTTCTGGTCATAAAAATGGGTATTCACCACGAACATGTATTTTAACAGAAATTTTCATCTAACTATAACCTTACTTTAAACTTTGCTTTTTTCAGTACAATTCTTAAGTTTATTTTAACGTAATGTAAGATATTATTTCCAGACCTAACAATAATGCAACTTTAAACTTTTTTTCAGTGAATTTCAAAGGTTTTTTAAGGTAAAGCAAAACGTTATTAGCACCCTTAACTATAATGTCACTTTAACCTTTGTTTTTTTCAGTGAATGTCTAGGGTTTTTATAACTTAACATATTATTAACATACCTAACTGTACACATAGGCCCTTCGCTATGTAAGGAGGCTTGAGTATGTGGAGGGAGTGAGCTCTTTGTGAACAGCTGCACAGAGAGCTCAGCGTCTCTGTAGTAGTGGCTCACCCACCTAACTGGACTTGGTTGTCTGAAGGCAGTGAATTCTTCATGAAGAGCATCGTGGAGAGCACATGCTGTGTGTGGTAGGTCCTTGCCCACAGAAGGAGGCTTGAATGCCTGGAGGGAGCAGGCTCTATGCACAGTCTGCACACTGAGTGCAGACTGTTCTTGGTAGGGGCTTCCCATCTAATGGGACTTGGATCTCTGGAGAGAGTAAGCTCTACGCACAGTCTGCTCATTGAATGCAAAGTGAGCATACAAGCGGCACGAACACCTAATGGGGCTTGCACATTTTGAAGCAGTGGGCTCCAAACACAGTCTGCACACTGAGCGCTGACTGCACATAGTAAGGGCTTGTCCACCTAATGGGATTTAGGACTCTGGAGGGATGGGCTCTACGCACAGTCTGCACACTTAGCACTGACTGAGCATAGTAGAGGCTTGTCCCATGAGGGCTCAGTGCCTATTTTTGAGCTTTATTATTTTTACATGATTCACCCTCACGTTATCAGGACAAAGCACCCGTCCAGAACTGCTGTGGTGGAAATATGATACTATCCTATCAACCTAAAGGGTTGTCAAATATTGAATTGAATGGATGCAGTCATACAGACGAAAACCTGTGGGAATGTATGCAATTTGAAAATCACGGCAGCGGCGAGGGTCAGAGAGATTGTTAACAAGGCACTTTGTTTGGGGCTACGATGGCTGTATCTCACAAAGGACTGTGTGGATTTGCTTGCATGTAAGCAACATTACACACATTTCGTTTTTTTACCCTATGCAAGGTTTAACATTGCATTGTCTATGAGAGACTTAAGAACTTTAAATGGAAGGTGAAACGAAGTGTTTTCCATCTGGTTTGAGCAGTAAATACACATGCTGACATGGCTGCTACAAATATCGGCATTTGCACCAAGAACTGCCTTTTTTAATGTTGCACCAATGAAATCATCTCTGAAGTAATTTAAACATGCTTTATTTTCAATGAAGTTTGAATGAGCACTTAAGGCAGAGGGCTGTAATGCATTTGCTCAGAATAAATCATTAATGGCCTCTTTCTTCATCATAGAAAGATATATGTGCAACACCCTAATTTAATAGTGCATACTGAGAAACCTCAAACAAACATCAAGTTATTTTGTAGAATTCAAAATCCCTTTTCTCAGTTTCAGGTGTAAGTTTAAAATAGAATTCAAACAGTAATGTATGATAAAAATATATTCTGTGGACCAGGTGGAAGATTTACAAATTTCCTGCATAGATTCTCCTGAACTTCTGCCCAGGAAGCAGCCATGGCTCTTGTGAATTTCCCCTGAACCAGGAGGGAATCCAAATTGTCTTGCACTGTTAGCAAAATGGTTGCCTTAATCCACCTACTTAAAGCCATTGATGTTGCCTTCTTCCCCCTTCCAGACTAGCCAAAATGTTACGCCAGTAGGTAGTTATACTTAGGACTTGATTTCTGTTAAAAAGCTGTTTTTCAGTTCCCTATATCTTTTGTGCGGGTGACGAATCCACACAAAATGTTCCCCAAAAATTTGACACTCACTTCAGCTTCTGTCTGGAAAGTTTTGGGGTGGCCCGTCAAGCAGGGGCCGAGTAAAAGGGGAGGCCCCAAAATGTGTTTTCCCCATTTTAATTCCCATGGTAGTTTTGAACATGACTACAGTCCGAACTTCTGGACGGAATTACACCAAATTTGGCAGAAAGGTAGATTTTGTTTGCAGATCAAATTTTTTGTGATTTGGTGTGAATCCGTTTAGCAGTTTTAGAGATATTAATCAAAAAAAATATGTATATATAGGGACGCAAATCCTCCGTGGATCCACCCGCGGGGTATCCGCAGATTCACGTGCCAAAGCAAAGTGCTGATTGGCTAGCCTCACCTTCACAGAAAAGTTGCAGCCGCCATATTACGTGTCGGGGAACGGACTCCAGGGCTGAAAAGTTGTTTGTATTTTAAATGGAGGGGCCAGGTGAGAGTGTTCTTGACCCCTTGTGCGTGGTTAAAAAAAGGGCCAAGCATGTGTATTGGGGTTGGAATACCCTAAAAAAAAGAAATTGCCACTCACAGGATCCGTAGATATCTTGTGGGGCTTAGCGCAGCTTAAAACAAGCATTGGCAGAGCCAATAGGTCTCGCCTTTGGGCCCTTGTAAGAGTTTAGTTATGCAGCACATATCCCAAAAATAATAATTTTAAAATAAGAGCGTGGGTGGGACTAGGGGCAGCAACTGGAGTGAGAAGTGATCAGCAGCAGGAGGCTGAGAGGGCATCCACGGGAAGAGGGTGGGAGACGGGAAAAAGCAGCACTCTTCCTTTGCCCAGAATCACAGAATGTTAAGCCGACACAGAGGAATACAAAAAAAGCCAACAGCAAACCAGCCGAGGAACGACTATTTTCATTACAAACTATCGCCCTGCACAATATCTAGTAAAACATAAATTGTTAAAGCCCGGCTCGAATTAAACTACCCTACACACTAATCTCAAGCCGGGAGATGGGAATTGGCAAACTGGTAAAGCGCTTGGTTAGTGCATTTTACCTCTTTCGTGGCCATTTGTAATCCCGCTGCATACATGCGCATTATCAGTGCCTAGAAGTGAGCGAAAGAGTCACGGTCTGCTTTAATGATGCAAATGATTTTACAGCACTCCTTATTGCCATGTCCTTTTGGCGCTATCGAGTGCACGTCTCGAATGTTGGAATCTGTGTGGCACAAAAATAAAATTATCTTTCTGCACTTAAACGGTCGAAGAGCGTTGACAGTACTTGCTGATAAGGCAGCGCCTCACCTGAAAGCCCTGCTCTGATGCTGGGCTTCAGAAGAACCTGTCTGAGCGAGATTTACTGCTGGAGAGAAAGCATGCTGTGTACGCGTCACACCCTTGCACCGGATACCTAAATGTGAAGTCGGCAAAGAGGAAAGTAGCCTAGCTCGCTGCCCGGAGCCTCAGCCGGTGAGTGCAGCATTTGCATGAACAGAGAGGTGCACCAGTGAAAGGGGGTGATCTGCTTCAAATGATGCTATCTGCCTGCAGGAAGTACTAGTGCACACAGGCAAACTGCATAGATGTGTACCGGTGAAACTGAGAGTAGGAAAGCCGGCACTGCTGAAAAGCGGGTCACTGCAGGCAGCTTGCACAGGTGAATACGGGTTCACTACAGGCAGCGTGCACTGGTGAATGTGTGCTCATTACAGGCAGTGTGTACCAGAGAAAGCGAGAGTTGCGCAACCCGCACAGGTAAAAGCGGGCTCCCTGCTAGCACCGCGCTGCAGCGACTAAAGAGAAAAGAAATAACATGTTCCCATGACGTTTTCAAAACACATTAGACTTTTACCTATCACTTTCATGTGTGATTACCTCGTAATTAAATATTATTCACAGTACGCCGCGTGCCCCCCCTCCCTCCCCCAAAAAAACACGTTCGGCAGTTGAACAAAATAAATACAACCTCTCAAAATTCAAGAGTGATGCACTCGATTGTTATGCTTTTGAAGAAAAACAAGGAGCATTATCGCACAACACGGGGTAACGATTTACGGATTGGTTCATTTCGGTATTGTCTTTTCTAGTCCTCCACACTGAGACTGCCAATGCCATCTTCCAGGCAATTATATTAGTAGCATCTATGTTAAGTCAGCTGTCTCTCCACAAACCCCACGAACAGCCTTTTGGGATTAAACAAACAATCACTCCAAGTACTCTAAAAGTACCTCTATTGCGACGACAGAAAACATTGCTCACCGTTTTGCTTAAATATTTTGCTAAATTCAAGACGGCTGCCCCTCCATGTTATTCAGTAGAGTGAGTTGTTCGAGCATCTAACGCGGCAGTCTTCTAGAGGGTAAACTAAGCTGCCATCCTTTCTCAAAGGTCAGTGCGACGGACAATACTAGAAGCACATTTATAGATCATCCCCCGGTACAATGCCGCCACCCGCAAGCAGAAGAAAAACAAGCACGGAATCGAAACGGAGGAGCGGGGGCGAGCGAGCGCGCAGCCTGCTCAGCTGACCAGACGTCGTGCGCCATGGCCTTTTCCCCGCACGGGCGGCATATGTTTCCAATTATCGCGCACGCGTCTGGGCACGATAATGGGAAACAGATGTTGGCTCCTGCGCGCGTAACCGCCCGAAAAAGGCCACGACGCACGAGCGTGTGGTCAGCTTTGGAAAACCCCTTACTTAAAGTCTCGCCAGAGCAGCGCTTGCGCGCTACTCGAGGCTCGACCTAAAAACAGAATATATATATATATTCACTGAAAAAACCATAGGTTTCAGGCACGTTATAGTTAGAAATTAGCATTTAAAAAACCTTAGAAATTCACTGAAAAAAACATAGGTTTTGGGGACAGTTATGGTTAGTTGGACATTTCACTCGTACAAAACCATAGAAATTCCCTCGTTATAGTTAGTTCAGCTAACTATAACTCGTGCCCCGCAATGCACTGCTGATGACGTCACATATTACATCACTCATGACATGGTCAGTGACATCACTGATGACATCACTGATGACATCTCAAATGACATCACTGATGACATCATCCAGTGACTGTGTGTTTCTATAAAGTTTAAATATGTTTAATATATATAGGGAAAGGCGTATTGAAGAATGAGTGGGTGTATAAGTGTCTGAATGGATGATTTAGTAGGTGCGTGACTGACTCTATAAGTGAGTGATTAAACGTATCCTATTGAATGCATGGGGTAGTGACTAAACTGTGTGAATGTCTGTATCCGTCTGTCTGTTGGTGTGTAAGCAGCTGCATGGGTTTGTGAATAGCTACATGAGTATCTACATGGGTTATTGATTGGTTGTCTGATTATCTGTATGGGTGCCTGAGTGTTTGTGTGGGTGGGGTGTGTGTGACTCTGTGCATAGATGTGTGAGTGGGTGATTCACTGGGTGCATGGTTTCAAGAGTGCATCTGTGATGGACTGTATGGGTGTGTGTGTGTGTGTATGGGTGTGTTAGTGAGTGAATGTATATCTCAGTGGTACATGTGTGAGTAACTACATATGTGAAAGGCAGTATATATGTGTGTTGGAGTATATAAATGGCTATAAGTGAGAGTGTGTGATTGTGAGAGTGGCTGTATGGATGAGTGTGTACTTGTATCATTGATCGTATAAGAGCGTAAGAATGGGCTAGTATTTGTATGAGTAAGTGAGCTGGTGTGTGTATAACTGTATAGGTGAGTAAATGGCAGTGTGATTAATTATTTGCATGACTGACTAGGTGTGTGAGTACCTCTATGGATGAGTGGCGGTGTGTGAGTGTCTATGTAGGTGTATGAGTGCATATGATAGTCCTGTACTGAGTGACCGTAAGTATGAGTGACTGTACGGGTGAGTGAGTGGATGTGTGTGTAGACCTAAGAATCAGTGAGTGGGTATGTAGTTATTGGTGTTGGAGTGTCTATGGTTTTGAGAATGGCAGTCTGTAATTTAGAGTGGGTGTATCAAAGGCTATATTAGGGTGTGAGAAGATGCATCAAATTATCACATGGATGATGTCATCAGTGATGTCATCAGTGATGTCATTTGAGATGTCATCAGTGATGTCATCAGTGATGTCACTGACCATGTCATGAGTGATGTAATATGTGACGTCATCAGCAGTGCATTGCGGGCGCGAGTTATAGTTAGCTGAACTAACTATAACGGGGAATTTCTATGGTTTTGTACGAGTGAAATGTCCAACTAACTATAACTGTCCCTAAAACCTATGTTTTTTTCAGTGAATTTCTAAGGTTTTTTAAATGCTAATTTCTAACTATAACGTGCCTGAAACCTATGGTTTTTTCAGTGAATTTCAAAGGTTTTTTAAATGCTAATTTCTAACTATAACGTGTCTGAAACCTATGGTTTTTTCAGTGAATTTCAAAGGTTTTTTAAATGCTAATTTCTAACTATAACGTGCCTGAAACCTATGGTTTTTAAGTGAATTTCAAAGGTTTTTTAAATGCTAGTTTCTAACTATGCCTACAGAGGTAGGACATGTGAAGAAAGAAGAAAAAACGCACAGAAAGAAGCCAAAGAAATGCAGAAAGAAGCAACAGAAGTCCACAAAGACGAAGAAAAGAGCAGGAAGAAGCAAGACATGTGCAGAAAGAACCAACAGAGGAGCAGAAAGAGGCCTTGTTGCAAAATCATCCTGTGCCCACAACTTTTTCAGACGGGTACTGGTGGTAACTGACTCGGACTAACCAGGCCTAGAGCCAGTGCTATGCTAAAAGACACTTAGAATACAGTGAAAACACCTACATACACTAGGGAACACTATGCGTTGGGATACCCCTGTGATTAGCATGACCTCCTCTGTAAGGCCCTAGTACATAATAGGGCAGGGGGATTAAAACTTCCTCTTAAAACGCGCCCTGGGGCGCGTTTGCACAGTGGTGAAGGGAGTGGGGCCTGAGGTGACATGTGTGCAAACAAGCCCTGTGGCCATTTTAAGTTGGGAGATTAAGTCCCTGAATCCTGAGGGTCCCTGGGTCCAACTAGCCCACTAGGTACCTCCAGTAAGCGCCACAGAGCTGCGTTGCACAGAGGTGTTAAAAAGGGGCGTGGCCTGGACCACCTCTCTGCAACGCAGCCCTGTGGCGTGCACTGGAGGTATCTGGTGGGCTAGTTGGCCCCCAGGGTCCCTCAGGATTCAAGGGGAATTAATTCCCCAATTTAAAACGCGCCACAGGGCGTGTTTGCACACATATCACCTGAGGCCCCGCCCCCTCCCTTCACCACTGTGCAAACGCGCCCTGTGGCGCGTTTTAAGTTGGGGTATTAGGTCACCTTGAATCCTGAGGGTCCCTGGGGCCCAACTAGCCCATCAGGTACTTCCAGTAAGCGCCACAGGCCTGCGTTGCAGAGAGGTGGTCCGAGGCCACGCCCCTTTTGACACCTCTCTGCAACGCAGCTCTGTGGCGCTTACTGGACGTACCTGGTGGGCTAGTTGGACCCCAGGGACCCTCAGGATTCAAGGGGACTTAATCCCCAACTTAAAACACGCCACAGGGCGTGTTTGCACACATGTCAACTCAGGCCTCGCCCCTCCCTTCACCACTGTGCAAACGCGCCCGTGGTGCGTTTTAAGTTGGGGGATAAAGTCCCCTTGAATCCTGAGGGTCCCTGGGGTCCAACTAGCCCACCAGGTACCTCCAGTAAGCGCTACAGAGCTGCGTTGCAGAGAGGTGTAAAGGGGGCGTGGCCTGCACCACCTGTCTGCAACGCAGCCCTGTGGCGCACACTGGAGGTACCTGGTGGGCTAGTTGGACCCCAGGGACCCCAGTATTCAAGGGGAATTAATGCCCCAACTTAAAACGCGCCACAGGGCGCGTTTGCAGAGTGGTGAAAGGAGGGGCAGGGCCTGAGGCACGATCGCGTCTTTTTTTTTTTTTTTTTAGAAGGGGGCTGTGTGGCCCCCTTCTTTTTCCTTTTGGGCCCTGGGGACCCCATCCCCCAGGGACTGACCCCTTTTTTTATTAAAAAACAAAAACTGAACGGGAAGGGGGCCACGTGGCTCCCTCCCGTGGCCAATTCCGGCCTCGGGGACCCCATCCCCGGACCCCATCCCCGGGGCATGGCCACATCTTTTTAATTTTAAGGAGGGGGCTGCGTGGCCCCCTCCTGAGGCCTCTATTGGCCCCGGGGACCCCATCCCCCGGGCCGGCCTTTTTTTTTTTTTTTGGGGAGGGGGCCGCTTGGCCCCCTCCAGGGCCACTACTAGCCCTGGGGACCCCATCCCCAGGGCAGGCCCTATCCGTTGGGGACCGTGGGGAGCCCCAATGCCCCCACGGTCCCGCCGGCTCCCCCGTCCTGCAGGAGCCGGCATTGCTTTTTCCACATGGGGAGCTGCTAACATGCAGCTCCCTTGTGGAAAAGCAATCTGCTTTAGATTTTGGAAGAGAGAGCAGGTTTCCTGCTCTCTCTTACAAAATCCAAAGCAAGTTTGCTATGGCAGGACGGGAGCCGCGAGGCTCCCGTCCTGCCATAGCAAACAGCAGTGTCCCGGGAGTGGGTACCCCGGGACACTGCAGGAGCCGGCCCTGGGGGGTGGCGGTCCACAGGGCCATCACAGGCTCCAGGAGGGGGGCCGTGCGGCCCTCCCTCCCTTCACTTGCACAGCCCTGGGGAGGTGGTGGTCCCCGGGCTTGGGGTCCATTACGGACCCCCAAATTTAAATATTAGTGCCCCGGGAGGTGGCGGTACCTGGGCGTGTGGGGGCTCGAGCCCCCCACACAGGTATATATATTTTTTTTTAAAGAAGCCCCCGGGGGTGGCGGTCCCCGGGCTGCGGGGGGCAGTGTGCCCCCACGATTATAATTGATTTAAGCCCCGGGGTGGCGGTCCCCGGGCTTGGGGGCACTCTGAAAACAAGCCCCGGGGGTGGTGGTCCTCGGGCTGCGGGGGGCCGTGTGCCCCCGCAAATATTTTGCAAAGCCCCGGGGGAGGCGGTCCCGGGGCTGTGTGGGGGATTGGGGCCCCGCACACATTTTTTACTGCCCTTCGGACCTGGCCCACCCGGGTCTCAATTAAACGAAGCACGGGAGCCCGCGCTCGTTTTTTTTTTTATTTTCACGGCCGGATTTGCGCACCCAGCGCGAATTCGGCCGATTGTTTTTTCTAAAAAATTGCTTTTTTGGGCCCTGGGGGTCCTTGTGGGACCCCCTGAGCAGGCCTAGGGGGTCAGGGTGTTTCTACCCTGCCCACTTTTCTTGTTTTGCGCCTTAGTTTTTCTGTTTTCTTGTGCCTCGGTTACCGAGGGCACAAGATGGCTGCCAACACTTCCTGGTTTGTAGTGTTGACAGCCAATTAGCATGAAGCTCGTGATCGGGAGGGTGCGCGGATCCTCCGCGGCCATAGTTATTGAACTTTTATTTTTTAATTTCTCAGGAACTACTGAACGGATTTACACCATTTAAAAAAAGGGCGCTTTATGAACCAAGCACTACCTTTTTGCCAAATTTGGTGTAATTCCGTTCAGCAGTTTTGGCTGTAACCGTGTCTAAAGTTTCCTATGGGAAATTGATTTTTTGACCTCTATTTTTTGATTTTCTCCGCAACTACTCAACGGATTTACACCATTTAAAAAAAGGGCACTTTCTGAACCAAACACTACCTTTTTGCCAAATTTGGTGTAATTCCGTTCAGCAGTTCGGGCTGTAGCCGTGTCTAAAGTTTCCTATGGGAATTAACATGCAGAAAACATGTTTTGGGACCCCTCTTTATCAGCTCCTGCTTGTCGAATCACCCCGAAACTTTCAAGACATGAGCTGACCGGAGCGCCCACTAGTTTTGAAAATTTCGCGATGATTCGTCATCCGGCGCCAAAGTTATTGGGAAAACAAAAACGCTTTTCCTATGGAAACTAGGTCCTAACTATAACTATCTACTGGCGACCGCCAGTAGATAATATATATATATATATATTCACTGAAAAACCATAGGTTTCAGGGGCGTTATAGTTAGTTGGACATTTCACTCGTACAAAACCATAGAAATTCCCCCGTTATAGTTAGTTCAGCTAACTATAACTCGCGCGCCCGCAATGCACTGCTGATGACGCCACATATTACATCACTCATGACATGGTCAGTGACATCACTCATGACATCACTGATGACATCTCAAATGACATCACTGATGACATCACTGATGACATCATCCAGTGAATGTGTGTTTTTCTGAAAATTAAATATGTTTTATATATGTATATCTCAAGGTCGATGGAAGAATAAATGGGTATATAAGTGTCTAAATGGATGATTTTTTTTGTAAAATTGATTGTATAACTGACTGATTAAGTGTATCTTAGTGAATACATGGGTTAGTGAGTAATGTTTAAATATGAAAATATCTGTATCAGTCTCTCACTTTGTGTATAAGTGGCTGCATGGGTTGGTGAGTAGCTACATGAGTGTCTATATGGGTTATTAGTTGGTTTTTTGAGTATCAGTATGAGTGTCTGAGTGTCTGTATGGTTCGGTGGGGGTATTACTTAGTGCATAGATGCATGAATGAGTGACTCACTGTTTGTATGTGTTGAAGACAGCATGTGTGCAGGACTGTATAGGTGGATGAGTGTGTGTATGGGTGTGTTAGTGAGTGAATGACTGTCTCAATAGTGTCTTTATGAGTAACTACATATGTTTTAAACTAGTATATGTGAGTATTGGTGTATATAAGTGAGTATATGTGAGAGTGAGAGATTGGAAGAGTTCCTGTACAAATAAGTAGGTGTTTCTATAAGTGATTGTTTAAGAGAGTAAGTATGTGTAAGTTTCTGTAGAAGTAAGTGTGGTAGTGTGTGTATAACTGTATATGCAAGTAAATGGATGTTTGATACTTTGTTTGCATGTGTGACTATGTGTGTGAGTAACTCTAAGGATGAGTGGCGGTGTGTAACAGGATGTATAGGTGTATGAGTACATATGATGAGTGAGTACATGTATGAGTGACTGTATAGGGACTGTTGGTGAATGAGTGGATGTGTGTGTAGATCTTGGAATTACTGAATAGGTGTGTTGTAACTGGTATTGGTATGTCCATTGTTTTGAAAATGTCAGTTTGTATTTTTGAGTGTGTGTATCAAAGGTTATATTAGGGTGAGAGGAGGTCTGCCACTCTATCACAAGGATGATGTCATCAGTGATGTCATTTGAGATGTCATCAGTGATGTCATGAGTGATGTCACTGACCATGTCATGAGTGATGTAATATGTGACGTCATCAGCAGTGCATTGCGGGATGCTAGCGAGTTATAGTTAGCTGAACTAACTATAACGGGGGAATTTCTATGGTTTTGTACGAGTGAAATGTCCAACTAACTATAACGCCCCTGAAACCTATGGTTTTTTCAGTGAATTTCTAAGGTTTTTAAATGCTAATTTCTAACTATAACGTGCCTGAAACCTATGGTTTTTTCAGTGAATTTCTAAGGTTTTTTAAATGCTAATTTCTAACTATAACGTGCCTGAAACCTATGGTTTTTTCAGTGAATATATATATATTTATTATACTATGTATACATGTGAAAATGTCTCGGTCCGCCTGTTTGCCTCGGTGGCACGGAAAAATGGGTGGAACTGACGTCAGCACGCCGACGAGGTCCTCTTATGGCTCCGATGACGTCATACGGTGTCGCGAGCGGAGCCGTGCTATTATGACGTCCTCGCTGACGTGGGAGAGCTAGGAAAGAATTTCCGTGGAATGCTGGTGCAGGGGATATTCACCTAAGTGTTCAGGCTAGTCCTTTGGGAGCAACTGTTTATGTTGCCACTCCAGAAACCAAAACCAGTGATCAGAGGGCAGAGGCCCTGCAGATGGCACACGAGGTGGGGTGCCCAGTCGTGTGCACCGGTGGGGCAGCGAAGTGACAAGCACCACAACCCACAAAAAAGGTAACGAGGGCACTGAATAACACAGGATCTTCTCTTTGTATCTGGCAGGAACAACGAAGTTAAAATGCCCTAGTACCAAAATGTAGAATTAGTGCTACAACGGTCTTCAAGAGGACCTGCGATGCCGCTTCTGCCTCCCGTACCCTGGAGGCGGCACATGGGTCACGCGGTACGGTCATACTGCGGTGGGACGCACACTCGTTGACCTCTCATGGCACTGCTCCACACTTCAGGGAGGACGCTTCCATTAGCTATGTTTTCTGATGACGTTTCGCGCCGGCCCCGTCCAACAACAGAACTCCTTTAGATCCAAACAGACTCTTTCACTCTCTCACCGGAAGTGAAACCAGGCCACGCGGACACTTTCACAATACAACAGCCGGGAATGCACTTTTCGGTAAAAACCACATTCCTTCCTCCTAATTAATCAAATAAACGCCTCACTGAAGAACAGGGGCCAGCTTCGATCGGTAAGCAGCCGTTACAACGACTTTTTACTTCGCGATACCATTACAACGCATGCATTACCACGCATGCGTTGTACATCGCGAAGTCATTACTACGCATTTTTAGAACGCATGGTCATTTACCACGCATGCCTTTACAACAAATTTTGTTGTAAAGGTATGTATGGTAAATGACCATGCGTTCTAAAAACATGTAGATGATCCACGCCGTTGTAAGGAAACAGAGGCTGTTCCGTTTCCTCACAACGACGTGCACCGCCCCTCAGAGACGACGTGAAGCAGGAACCACGAGGAGAGAGGAACCACGAGGAGTGAGAGGTAAGGGGATTGGGCATGGGGTGGGGGTTTCTTTTCTAGGGTTTAGGGTAGTGCAGTGGTGTTTGGGTGGTGTAGGGGGTCGTGCTGGGGGTAGTGTTTTAGGGTTTAGGTAGTGCAGTGGTGTTTGGGTAGAGTAGGGGGTCGTGCTGGGGGTAGTGTTTTAGGGTTTAGGGTAGTGCAGTAGTGTAGGGGTCGTGCTGGGGGTAGTGTTTTAGGGTTTAGGGTAGTGCAGTGGTGTATGGGTAGTGTAGGGGGTCGTGCTGGGGTAGTGTTTTAGGGTTTAGGGTAGTGCAGTGGTGTTTGAGTAGTGTAGGGGTCATGCTGGTGGTAGTGTTTTAGGGTTTAGGGTAGTGCAGTGGTGTTTGTGTAGTGTAGGGGGTCATGCTGGGGGTAGTGTTTTATGGTTTAGGGTAGTGCAGTGGTGTTTGGGTAGTGTAGGGGGTCGTGCTGGGGGTAGATTTAGGGTTTAGGGTAGTGCAGTGGTGTTTGGGTAGTGTAGGGAGTCGTGCTGGGGTAGTGTTTTAGGTTTAGGGTAGTGCAGTGGTGTTTGTGTAGTGTAGGGGGTTGTGCTGGGGTAGTGTTTTAGGGTTTATGTTAGTGCAGTGGTGTTTGGGTAGTGTAGGGGTAGTGCTGGGGTAGTGTTTTAGGTTTAGGGTAGTGCAGTGGTGTTTGTGTAGTGTAGGGGTTAGTGCTGGGGGTAGTGTTTTAGGGTCTAGGGTAGTGCAGTGGTGTTTGGGTAGTGTAGGGGTTCATGCTGGGGGTAGTGTTTTAGGGTTTAGGGTATGGCAGTGGTGTTTGGGTAGTGTAGGGGTCGTGCTGGGGGTAGATTTAGGGTTTAGGGTAGTGCAGTGGTGTTTGTGTTGTGAGGGGGTCGTGCTGGGGGTAGTGTTTTAGGGTTTAGAGTAGTGCAGTGGTGTTTGTATAGTGTAGGGGGTTTAGGGTAGTGCAGTGGTGTTTGTGTAGTGTAGGGGTCATGCTGGGGGTAGTGTTTTAGGGTTTAGGGTAGTGCAGTGGTGTTTGTGTACTGTAGGGGGTAGTGTTTTAGGTTTAGGGTAGTGCAGTGGTGTTTGTGTAGTGTAGGGGGTCATGCTGTGGGTAGTGTTTTAGGGTTTAGGGTAGTGCAGTCGTGTTTGTGTAGTGTAGGGGGTCGTGTTTTAGGGTATAGGGTAGTGCAGTGGTGTTTGGGTAGTGTAGGGGGTCATGCTGGGGTTAGTGTTTTAGGGTTTAGGGTAGTGCAGTGGTGTTTGGGTAGTGTAGGGGGTCGTGCTGGGGGTAGTGTTTTAGGGGTTAGGGTAGTGCAGTGGTGTTTGTGTAGTGTGGGAGGTCATGCTGGGGGTAGATTTAGGGTTTAGTGTAGTGCAGTGGTGTTTGGGTAGTGTAGGGAGTCATGCTGGGGGTAGTGTTTTAGGGTTTAGGGTAGTCCAGTGGTGTTTGTGTAGTGTAGGGAGTCGTGCTGGGGGTAGTGTTTTAGGGTTTAGGGTAGTGCAGTGGTGTTTGGGTAGTGTAGGGGTCGTGCTGGGGTAGTGTTTTAGGGTTTAGGGTAGTGCAGTGGTGTTTGTGTAGTGTAGGGGTCATGCTGGTGGTAGTGTTTTAGGGTTTAGGGTAGTGCAGTGGTGTTTGGGTAGTAGGGTAGCTGGGGTAGTGTTTTGGGTTTACGGTAGTGCAGTGGTGTTTGTGTAGTGTAGGGGGTCATGCTGGGGGTAGTGTTTTAGGTTTAGGGTAGTGCAGTGGTGTTTGTGTAGTGTAGGGGGTCGTGTTTTAGGTTTAGGGTCGTGCAGTGGTGTTTGGGTAGTGTAGGGGGTCATGCTGGGGGTAGTGTTTTTGGGTTTAGGGTAGTGCAGTGGTGTTTGGGTGGTGTAGGGGGTCATGCTGGGGTAGTGTTTTAGGGTTTAGGGTAGTGCAGTGGTGTTTGAGTAGTGTAGGGGTCATGCTGGTGGTAGTGTTTTATGGTTTAGGGTAGTGCAGTGGTGTTTGGGTAGTGTAGGGGGTCGTGCTGGGGGTAGATTTAGGGTTTAGGGTAGTGCAGTGGTGTTTGGGTAGTGTAGGGAGTCGTGCTGGGGGTAGTGTTTTAGGGTTTAGGGTAGTGCAGTGGTGTTTGTGTAGTGTAGGGGGTTGTGCTGGGGGTAGTGTTTTAGGGTTTATGTTAGTGCAGTGGTGTTTGGGTAGTGTAGGGGTAGTGCTGGGGTAGTGTTTTAGGGTTTAGGGTAGTGCAGTGGTGTTTGTGTAGTGTAGGGTGTAGTGCTGGGGGTAGTGTTTTAGGGTTTAGGGTAGTGCAGTGGTGTTTGGGTAGTGTAGGGGTTCATGCTGGGGGTAGTGTTTTAGGGTTTAGGGTATGGCAGTGGTGTTTGGGTAGTGTAGGGGGTCGTGCTGGGGGTAGTGTTTTATGGTTTAGGGTAGTGCAGTGGTGTTTGGGTAGTGTAGGGGGTCGTGCTGGGGGTAGTGTTTTAGGGTTTATGTTAGTGCAGTGGTGTTTGTGTAGTGTAGGGGGTCGTGCTGGAGGTAGTGTTTTAGGGTTTAGGGTAGTGCAGTTGTGTTTAGGTAGTGAAGGGGTCGTGCTGGGGTAGTGTTTTAGGGTTTAGGGTAGTGCAGTGGTGCTTGTGTAGTGTAGGGGGTCGTGCTGGGAATGTTGTTCATTTCTATGGCAAAATGAACCCCTCATTTTGTTCCTTTTTAAATTAAATGTTTTAAGTGTTACCAGTTTATTCCAATCAAGATGGCTTCAGGTGTGCCATAATTTTGTCATAAGTAAGACTGTTAGCTCTCTAGTTGTTCTTTAGAACACTCTGGGAAGCTGCAGTAGAACACAAAGGCATCAACTGACAGGCTGCTCCTGTTGAAATATAACAGGAAGATATTTGAGATCACACTTGAAACATGTCCTAATTTTTCTTTCTACAGCACTAACCATAATTTCTATGACAAAATGAACCCCATCATTTTGTTCCTTTTTAAATTAAATGTTTTAAGTGTTACCAGTTTATTCCAATCAAGATGGCTTCAGGTGTGCCATACTTTTGTCATAAGTAAGGCTGTTAGCGCTCTAGTTGTTCTTTAGAACACTCTGGGAAGCTGCAGTAGAACACAAAGGCATCAACTGACAGGCTGCTCCTGTTGAAATATAACAGGAAGATAGTTGAGATCTCACTTAAAACATGTCCTAATTTTTCTTTCTACAGCACTAACCATAATTTCTATGACAAAATGAACCCCCTCATTTTGTTCCTTTTTAAATTAAATGTTTTAAGAGTTACCAGTTTATTCCAATCAAGATGGCTTCAGGTGTGCCATAATTTTGTCATAAGTAAGGCTGTTAGCACTCTAGTTGTTCTTTAGAACACTCTGGGAAGCTGCAGTAGAACACAAAGGAATCAACTGACAGTCTCTGCCCTTGTTGGATGTACATGTTTTACTGAGAATGTCAGACTTCATTCTCACATGACTGAGAAAGATAATGTGAATTTACAGAAAATATGCTCTCATTTTAGCTTCTGGAGCACCTTCCAAAACTCTATGGGACAAGCATGTGAAAATAGTTTTCTCTCAAACATGATTCATGATATCCCAGCAGAAGGTTTTTCACAGGGTAAAATCACCTTAGAACACACCACAATTCCTGAAATTAGTATGGTACCATCAACAAATGAATTCTAATGTAACTAAAGTCTGTTATCACCCTTTATAGTTCTCCTTTTGGTAACCCTCAAAATCTTTGATTCACTACAATGCATTTCAATGGGGTACTATCATGTATATTGGTCCCAAGATGGCTGCCAGCAATTCCAGGATGAAGTGCTGACAGCCAATCAGATCTCACAATGACATGTGTGGTTAGGCTCCGCCCAGATATATATGTGATTTTACTTTTGATTTTCTCAGGAACTACTGAACGGATTTACACCATTTAACCAAAAGGCACGACTCTGAACCAAGGGCTACCTTTTGCCAAATTTGGTGTAATTCCGTTCAGCAGTTCGGGCTGTAGCTGCGACTAAAGGTTCCTATGGAAAATTGCATGGGGAAAACACGTTTTGGGACCCCCTTTTTCTCGGCCTCCACTTGACGAATCACCCGAGACTTTCAGGATAGGAGCGGACCGGAGCGGGCCATAAGTTTTGAAAATTTCGCGAAGATTCGTCAACCGGCGCCAAAGTTATTGGAAATAGAATGTTGTGAATTTCCTATGGAAAATAGGTCCTAACTATAACTATCTACTGGCGACCGCCAGTAGATTATATATATATATATATATATATATATATATATTCACTGAAAAAACCATAGGTTTCAGGGACGTTATAGTTAGAAATTAGCATTTAAAAAACCTTTGAAATTCACTGAAAAAACCATAGGTTTCAGGGACGTTATAGTTAGCTGGACATTTCACTCGTACAAAACCATAGAAATTCCACTGTTATAGTTAGTTCAGCTAACTATAACTCGCGCCCCCGCAATGCACTGCTGATGACATCACATATTACATCATTCATGACATGGTCAGTGACATCACTGATGACATCACTGATGACATCTCAAATGACATCACTGATGACATCATCCAGTGAATGTGTTTTTCTTTAAAGTTTAAATATGTATTATATATATACCAAGGTGTATTGAAGAATGAGTGGGTGTATAAGTGTCTGGATGGAGGATTTAGTAGGTGTGTGACTGACTGTTTAACTGAGTTATTACATGTGTCTTACTGAATGCATGGGTTAGTGACTAAACTGTGTGAATGTCTATATCAGTCTGTTTGCTGTTGTATAAGCTGCTGCATGGGTTGGTCAGTAGCTACATAAGTGTCTATATGGGTTATTTATTGGTTGCCAGAGTATTTGTATGGGTGCCTGAGTGTGTGTGTGGGTGCGTGGGAGGTGTGTGACTCTGTGCATACATGTTTGAGTTGTTGATTCACTGGGTGTATGGGTTCAAGAGTGCATGTGGAAACAGCTGTATGCGTGGGTGAGTGTGTGTATGGGTGTGTTAGTGAGTGAATGGATGTCTCAGTGGTACATGTCCAGCTAACTACACATGTAAAAGACAGTGTATGTGAGAGTTGGAGTATATAAATGACTATACGTGAGAGTTAGTGATTGTGAGAGTGGCTGTATGGATGAGTGTGTACTTGTATCAGTGATTGTATAAGAGAGTAATTATGCGTTTCTTTCTGTTTGAATAAGTGATGTGTTGTGTGTATAACTGTATAGGTCAGTAAATGGAAGTGTGATTGATTATTTGCATGACTGACTAGGTGTGTGAGTAACTCTGGATGAGTGCTGGTGTGTGAGTGTCTGTGTAGGTGTATGAGTGCATATGATAGTGTTGTATTGATGAGTGACTGCATGTATGAGTGATTGTATGGGTGAATGAGTGGATGAGTGTGTAGACCTAAGAACCAGTGATTAGATATGTAGTAAGTGGTATTGGTGTGTCTATGGTTTCAAAAATGGTATTCTGTTTTTTGGAGTGGGTGTATCAAAGGTTATATTAGGGTGTGAGAAGGTGCATCAGATTGTCACATGGATGATGTCATCAGTGATGTCATCAGTGATGTCATTTGAGATGTCATCAGTGATGTCATCAGTGATGTCACTGACCATGTCATGAATGATGTAATATGTGATGTCATCAGCAGTGCATTGTGGGGCGCGAGTTATAGTTAGCTGAACTAACTATAACAGTGGAATTTCTATGGTTTTGTACGAGTGAAATGTCCAGCTAACTATAACGTCCCTGAAACCTATGGTTTTTTCAGTGAATTTCAAAGGTTTTTTAAATGCTAATTTCTAACTATAACGTCCCTGAAACCTATGGTTTTTTCAGTGAATTTCTAAGGTTTTTTAAATGCTAATTTCTAACTATAACGTGCCTGAAACCTATGGTTTTTTCAGTGAATTTCAAACGTTTTTTAAATGCTAATTTCTAATTATAATGTTCATTAAACCTATGGTTTTTTCAGTGATTTTAAATTATCATTCCATTCTCAACCTAGTGAAAACAGCTGATATCGCCAGTTTTCTAACAATAGCTTCCGGAAAAAAATTCGCCACAAATGAGAGCGACAACTAACGCTAATAATATGCAGAGTAGGCGTTCCCGTGCAAAAATAACACGAAAACACCACTTCCCGATATTTTCAACGAGCAGCCAAATCTGGGGTGCGATCCAAAAACAGGCGATAAGCTGCGTTAGCAGTAGGAATTTAACATCTGCCTTTTACTGGTGTAAAGCAGGACGACTACCTACAGTGTGAAAGGGAGCCCAGTGCAGAACCACATCTGAAGACCAACACATGTCATAGAGCTACTGACCATGCAGCTCCGACACCCAAGAAGGCCACAACACCCACTGTCATCACCCTCAGGACATCCCCCCGGACCACCCCCTCCCTACTACCACCGAGGCAGCGCAGAACAGGACAGCGGACCTTCCAAAAACGGCATGGTCCCTCAGCCACACAATAGCTGAATCTTGGGAGATGTGGCAACCAAGTATGTGTGAAGGACGCAAGTCACCCATCAATAAAAATGCACACAATACCAAGTGTAGCGGTGATGTGGTGGACAGACCTCACTATGCAGAGCACAAACCTCTCCATGTGGACATATACTGCTGGTGCTTGTAGTGTTGTGGACAATAGACACAACCATGTTACCTCAGGCAGTGGGGAAGATCTCGGTCATGTAGCTGTGTTGTCCCCCCCTGGAAGCGGAAGCGGAGTGGGCTGGTCCAACGTACGCCACTCCAGCGTAGGAGTATGAATAAATAGGCTGGGGCTCTGGGCGTGGTTCACTTGTGGGAAGGCCAAAGTGTCTGCCAGGGCGGCAGCCCTCACCCTGCCACGAGGCCTCCACCATGACCGCCGACCTCCTCGACACAGGCCCCCTGCGAACCCAGCAGCAGAGCACCACAGACTTATGCCTGTACAGACTACTGCCTTCGATCTACACTGCGGACAGCAGGGCTCACAATTCAGATCGAGTCGCGATTGCAGATGACGCAGTCCAGTAGGCAAGAGACATTGCTCCCATTGCGGCCCGCCCGGACCACGCATCATCGCAGACTTCGCACACACTGAGTGCTTCAGGTGCCACTAACTCAGTGCACCACAAGTCAACGCCACGTGGACTTATTAAGACAGAATTCATTAGGCAAAAGACATTGCTACCAGTGTGGCCCACCCGGACCACGCATCATCGCAGGCTCCACACACGCTGGTTGCTTCAGGTGACACTAACTGTACAGCTCAACTCAACGCCACGTGGCTGTGGGCCCTTGCTGACCGCTGCCTCCGGCCTACACTGCGGTCATCAGGGCTCACATTTAAAATTGACTCTTGATTCATTAATTGCAGAGTCCAGTAGGCAACTAAGTATTACGTCCCTAAAACCTACATAATATCCTTTTAGTATCCTTGCTTCAAGAACTTGTTTTATATCAGTTATAGCTTTAGTACAATGACCAAATTCATCTTGCAAGTCCAAAGGAACACTGAATGGCAGTCTACACTGCGGACAGCAGAGCTCACAATTTGAATTCAGTCTTCATTTATTAATTGCAGACAGAATTGTACTCTATGTCCTCGAATTTTGTCAAGAGGAAGTGACAAAAAGCAATCCTTGATGTCTGTGCTGACTACTGCCTTCGATCTACACTGCGGTTAGCAGGGCTCACAATTCAGATTGAGTCGCGATTGCAGATGACGCAGTCCAGTAGGCAAGAGACATTGCATCATCGCTGGCTGCGCACATGCTGAGCGCCACACCTACCACTAACTCTATGCAGCTCAAGTCAACGCCACGTGGCTGTGGACTCTTCCTGACCACTGCCTCCGGCCTACACTGCAGTCAGCAGGGCTCACAATTCAGATCGAGTCGCGATTGCAGATGACGCAGTCCAGTAGGCAACAGATATTGCATGATCGCTGGATGAGCACACGCTGAGCGCCACACCTACCACTAACTCTATGCAGCTCAAGTCAATGCCACGTGGCTCTGGGCTCTTCCTGACCACTGCCTCCGGCCTACACTGCGGTCAGCAGGGCTCACAATTCAGATCGAGTCGCGATTGCAGATGACGCAGTCCAGTAGGCAAGAGACATTGCATCATCGCTGGCTGCGCACACACTGAGCGCCACACCTACCACTAACTGTATGCAGCTCAAGTCAACGCCACGTGGCTGTAGGCCCTTCCTGACCGCTGCCTCCGGCCTACACTGTGCTCAGCAGGGCTCACAATTCAAATTCAGTCTTCATTCATTAATTTCAGACTCCAGTAGGCAACTAACTATAACGTCCCTGAAACCTACATATTTCGACAGTGTATTCCATAAATGTTTCATCTTTTGTTCCATACACCTACACTGCGGTTAGCAGAGCTCACAATTTAAATTGAGACATGATTTATTTATTGCAGAGAGAATTGTACTCTATGTCCTCGAATTTTGTAAACAGGAAGTGACTAAAAGCATTCTTTGATGTCTGTGCTGACTACTGCCTTCGATCTACACTGCGGATAGCAGGGCTCACAATTCACATCGAGTCGCGATTGCAGATGACTCAGTCCAGTAGGCAACAGACATTGCTCCCAGTGCGGCTCGCCCGCACCACGCATCATCGCTGGCTGCGCAAACGCTGAATGCTTCTGATGCCCCTATCTCAGTGCAGCACAACTCATGGACCCTTTATGATACAATGTTTTGTGTATAATTTCACATCTGCTGCCCCTACCTCAGTGTACCACAAGTCATGGACCCTTTACGATACAATCTTGTGTGTATTATTTCACATCTGTTGCCCCTACCTTAGTGCAGCACAAATCATTGACCCTTTATGATTGAATCTGTGTGTCTGATCCAATGATTACTGTTGTACTTGTTGCCAGCACCAACCATTCCCGGAGGGCTGGCTTACACTCACCCCACACGCATCCAGCACAGACGTCACTGGACATGTGACCCTGGTAATAAAAATGAGTCGAGCGCACGTGCCCGTACCCAGTTCCACTATCTATCTGTGTCCGTGTGTTCATTATGTATGCAAGATGCCGCCCCTGGGCCCTACCACATTACATTGTGCTGTGGACAGCGTATGCAACCATGTTACCTCTGGCAGTGGGGAAAACTTTGGTTATGTAACTTTCTCTCGGTCATTGTACAAGTACGTACGTAGAGACTGGACAATCCCTAGCACATAGCCAGGAAGACCAAATCCAAGAGAAGAAGGTGTGCCATGCGCCCAACAAAGGAAAGAGAGGGAGAGAGCGAGGGAGAGAGACGGAGTGAGATAGCACAAGCATCGCAAGGCCGCTCGGGCACCTGGCTCCACATGCCAACATGTGTGTGTGCATCGTCATCCATACACCATGAGCCCAAGGCCGTGTCCCAATCTCAGCACCAAAGCCACATCACATTCCGAAAACGCAAGTAGTAGACAGACAAACATCAGCGATGAAAGCAGCATTGTCCCAATGCAGAAGGCGGGAGGACACCTGCACCTCTGACCTTGGTCCAGAACGCGCCTGGAACACCCTGATAGAGATGCAATGGCAGATGGGGACGACTCCCACACCACGCATTCCGCAAATGAACCATCCGACTTATCCACAGCCCACACACAGAAGCCCCTGCCTGTGGTACCCCCGCATGGGATGCCCTTGACACTCACGGAAACAGCAACCCAGTACCCACAACGTTGCACACACATTCGAATCATTGCTCAGAGCTGTGCCATATCCTCCACACAACTGCCGCAGTTCAGAAGAGTGCCGGTTCACGAGACGCACCAATGCAATGGCAGGCCATACCGGGCACATGCACAACCCCCGTCACGTGGAACAGTACCGTGCACGTATGCTGCAACTACTGGGCGCACTGCCACTGGCAGTGCTGCGGATCAGTTACAGGCTCAGCTTCCGCATTGCCCACGTCACCTGCGTCCAGCCCTGGTTCCACTGCCAAACATGCACATTCGAGTGTCCCATGGATGTCTGCCTATCCAACACAACTGTTGATGAATTGGACTATGACTTGTGTTTGCGCCCCTGTTGGATCACGAACAGGAGTGTAACCGAGACAGCCGTGCATGGGATGCCTTGACATACTGCGTATGTATTGGTAGTTGTGCATGGGAGATGGCACAATTTCTCATGTGGGGTGACCACATCGAGGCGCTCCCCTATTGGGCTGTGTTGCGGATCGGTGAGATGGCATGTGCTGAGCACACATGCCCGGACCACCTAATGGATTGGCTCACCCTGGTGTTCCTTGAACACGACAACAATGTACTATTGGAACACATTGCACATGAAGCTGCACGGGCATTCATGGACGAGTAACTACGTACCTGCAGCCACATCCTATTGCCACCTACAGCACATGGCCCAACAACTTGTTGCACAGTGGGGATTGCTCACATATCCCACCAAAACAGAGGACACGTCTCCCTTCGGTCGAGCTCTGGATGCATGTGCGTGGAATAACGCGTGTGCACACACACCTGTCCAAGGCGACGCAGGTCCATGGTCCGAGCAACACAGCGTCGTTTGGCAACTTTGCCAATTCGGACACACTGCTCAGTGAGAGCACACACATGGCGATGTAACACGACATGTGAACCTGTCGGACCCTCACACCTGATCACTGTCGGCAGAGCAGACAATTGCCGCACCCCGGAGGCAGAGCACCATGCAGACCCCATGTACAGTGAGTCGTGCCCCCTCACACGGGGCACTGTGCAGACGCCAAACAACACATGACTCGTCCAGCAAGGCAAGGTGGGCTGTGAGCGTTGCCATATGTGATAAATCTTGTCCATTTCAGCCCCAACATCATCTGCCCCTCGACATGTACCCATGCTGCGTGTAAGTGTCTTAAGCATGTCCGTGCCTGTTGTGGCCGTTGCCTCGTCCGTACTCACACGCACATGCCAATAAAGCCTATGCCACTCCACTGGTGTCTAACTGTGAGGTGTGTTGTAAAGATTGTCCACTCGTGTGCCACAATGAGCCTCGTCCCAACACAGGGAAGAACTGACTGTCGCATGTGCAACGGGGTGTATCCCTTTGGCAAGCTCCGCCTCTGTGAGCCAGACATTGTTTTTGCATAGGTGCTGGACGACATCTGATGCAGCCCTATCACCTACGCAGTCTGATGTGTCAGGGGCACACAGCCATGCAGCCATCACCCCGCCACACACACCGGACACAGAACCCGTAGGAGGGGAGTTTTGTACCACATTGCCTTCATTGCTTATGTTCTGTGATTGCTATGTGTGTGGGATGCATTGTGGGGGAATTGCCCCTGCAGCTCTGATTTCGTGTAGCCTTCTCCCCTTGAGACGGGGTGCCTTTGGATTGTGTGCTTTTCGGGGCCTGTTTTGCTTTTCACTTGGGTGATGTGTGCTCGCGGACTGATTTTGTGGCCTGGTGCATTGTTGGTCTGCTGCGTGTATTGTAAGGCATGGGTTGTGGTTGCACGCGGACACGTCGGAGTGTGACCTGTCCCTTTGAGGATGTGATCCGCACTTGGCTCCGTACATGTCGCTTCGTGGGCCATGTCATTTCCTTTGCGCAGCTGCTATGCTATCTGACATGCAGTGTTACTTGCATAGCCAGTGTGGGTCACGGATCTGCTGGTTTGCTAGATTCAGCATATGTGCAAGGGTAGGTTGTAATATTGGTGATAGGGGGGGCACTCTGTGCACATTGTGGATGGGGGCCTACTTGGCGTTTGAATGTGTGCTGCAGTGTGCCAAGGCATTCAGGGACATGTTCCAGGGTCATTGTGGGTGTAGTGTGTGCTGCACAAATCAACGCTGTATCTGATTTACAAAACTACATACTCGTTTAAACATAACAAACTATACTGCTTATTTGTTACCTCTATACCTTACTCCTAAAACCATGTAATCTTTCAAACATATGTCACGTCACTTTTGTACCATTGAAACTGATTATGACCTTCTCTTTACACTACAGATCCCATGAACATGCTAATAAAGGTATAAGTGCTATTTTCATACTAGATAAAGCTCTCTTACTTAATTTTTATAAACACTACTGTTTGGTGCACAAAATGGGGGTGACACATGAGGAGAGGAAACGGAGTTGTAATCCCTAAACTTTTATTGTACCGTTCCCTTAATATACGTATATTGAGGGTTTTAAGTGGGATGAAAAAAAATGCGGGTGTGTAAAAGGGGTAGCAGTGTTCAGCAACGGTAAGACCCAGCCCACTTAAAGTCCTGCGTATATTCAGCACAGAGACACACCCTAACAATTTTCATCACTTATAATCACAATTAGTTTACTAGTGTATAAAAATCGTACAGAAAATTTACTAAGAACATTTTTAATTGTTTTTATATCTCTCACACATATATATTACCTACTGGCGGTCGCCAGTAGGTAGTTATAGTTAGGACCACGTTTCCATAGGAAAAGCATTTTTTGATGTGCTTATAACTTTGGCGTCGTTTGACGAATCTTTACGAAATTTTCCAAAAAGTTCCTCTTTTCAGGTCAGCTCCTATCCTAAAAGTTTGGGGGATTCGTCAAGGGGGGCTAACAAAATAGGGGGTCCCAAAACGTGTTTTCTCCATGCAATTTCCATAGGAAACTTTAGACAAGGCTACAGGTCAAACTGCTGAACGGAATTACGCCAAATTTGGCACAGACTCATTTTAGCTTCGAGATCACCTTCCAAACCTCTATGGGAAAAGTATGAGAAAATAGTTTTCTCTCAAACATGATTCATGATATCCCAGCAGAAGGCTTTTTCACAGGGTAAAATCACCTTAGAACACACCACAATTCCTAAAATTAGTATGGTACCATCAATAAATGATTTATAATGTAACTAAAGTCTTATCACCCTTTATACGGTTTTCCTTTTGGTGACCTTCAAAACCTTCCAGTAACTACAATGCATTTTAATGGGGTGCTATCATGTATATTGGTCCCAAGATGGCTGCCAACACTTCTTGGATGAAGTGCTGACAGCCAATCAGATCTCACGATGAGATGTGTGGTTAGGCTCCGCCCAGATATATATAAAAAAAATTCCTTTAATATTTAAAAAGTACTGAACGGATTTACACCATTTAAAAAAAAAGGGCGTTTTCTGAACCAAGAGCTACCATTTTGCCAAATTTGATGTAATTCCTTTCAGCAGTTCGGGCTGTAGCCTTGTCTAAAGTTTCCTATGGAAATTAACATGGGGAAAATGCGTTTAGGGACCCCCTTTTTTCTCAGCCCCCGTTTGATGAATCACGCCGACACTTTCAAGAAAGGAGCTGACCTGAGCGGGCCATTAGTTTTGAAAATTTCACGAAGATTCGTCAAACGGCGCCAAAGATATTGGCAAAAGAAAAAATACTTTTTGAATAGAAACAAGGTCCTAACTATAACTACCTACTGGCGACTGCCAGTAAGTAATATATATATATACATATATATATATCTGCATATATATATATATACATATATACCTAGTGGCAGTCACCACTAGCTAGTTATAGTTAGGTCTGCTTTTCCACAGATGGAGCATTTATTGGTTTGCTAACAACTTTGGCCCCATTTGACGAATCTTCACAATATTAAGAGTTAAAAATAATTGTATATTTTGGCAGTTGGGCTTGCAGGAGTCTCACAAGTCTCCTGCCAGAGTGTAAATTAAAAAACTAGAGGCCTGGGAGCGAAAGGCTCCTGCGAGTCCCAACAGTGATGTCACTGACTATGTCATGAGTAATGTAATATGTGAGGTCATAAGCAGTGCTTTGCGGGGCGGGAGTTAACTGCTGAATTTCACTGATTTTGTACGAGTGAAACCTGAGCCTAACTATAACGTCCCTGTAACCTTTGTTTTTTGCAGTGAATATATATATATATCTATATATATTGCAAAACAAAGGATGCGGCACTCTTAAGCAGACTTTACGTTGAAGTTTATTCACAGATCTTCACTCCATCAACGCGTTTCAGCCTCACTCGGCTTTTCTCACCGTGAGAAAAGCCGAGTGAGGCTGAAACGCGTTGGTGGAGTGAAGATCTGTGAATAAACTTCAACGTAAAGTCTGCTTAAGAGTGCCGCATCCTTTGTTTTGCAATCAATAACATTGGGCCAGGATCCGGCCCCCATGCAGAGCACCCGCTGCTGAGCGCTTTCGGAACTGAAGGATCACTTTTGGGAAAATATATATATATATATATATGTATATATATATATATATATAATATATATATATGTATGTATGTATATATATATACATATACATATAGAGAGAGAGAGAGAGAGAGAGAGATATAGAGATATATAGTACTATGTACATCTTTTATGCTACAGAGAATTTTCAATAGAGAAGCCAATTTTTATGGAGAGAAGTTTCGGCGGCGAAGTCTATCCCTGTGCACACCCTACTATGCCTCATTGTCCCCATGGGGAGAGATCTGAGGGAGAGGTGAGTGTGTCCCCACATTCAACTATTCACACCAAACAACCAAGACACAGTTCTCAGCAGAGAGGATACTCCATTTCTATACCCTACTACCCGCAGCCTACTTTGCACAGATATTACTCTGGAGATATCTCAGCTGACAGGGCAATGTGTTTACACATCATAGTCTCTATAGTTGTTTTGCAAGACAGACTTCTAAGCATAGAGATAATTTCATTCTCACACCTTACTAGTACATCTGTCCATCTGTCGTCCTGGGGATAGAGGTGAACAGAGAGGTAAGCTTGTTTTCACAGCCTAATTTGCACACCCATGGTCCAATACACAGGTCACAGGAGAGGGGCCAGTCTCTCCATACATTATACTTTGAAGACTTATCATGCAAGAGAGATGTTTTAGCAAATAGGGCACTTCCTCTCCACAGTCTACTATGCATACCTGTCAGCATGGGAAGAGGTATGAGCAGAGTGATACATTTTTCTCAAACCCTACTACAGACTCCCCTCACCCTGGTAAGATGTGTTAGTGGACACCTCAGTGTGTTCCCAGACAGCACTGCACATTGCTGTTACTGTAGGGAGAGATGTCAGTACTGAGGACATTGCTTGCCCACACCATGCTGCACATTCATGTTGTCCTGGAGATAGGTGTTAGTGGAGAAAACAATGTTTCCCTACACACTAATGTATATGTCTGTCATGCTGAGGAGAGCTGTGACTGGACAGTCAAGTTAATTTCCACATCCTAATATATATGGTTATCTTCCTGGGGAGAGGTCTAAGTGGAGAGGCCAATACTTGTTATGCTTACTATCAATCAAACAGTATTTGCATAGTGCAGCACTATCACCCCTATGGGTATCTCGGTGCTGAGGGTGCCGTGTCTCCGTCGAAAAGCCAGTATCTGAGTTTCTTGCTATGGAATAGTGAGGTTTTATATGTGCAGTTAATACCTTCTCCACCCTACTATGCATACTAATGAGCCTGGGGAAAGGTATGAGTGGGGAGACACTGTCTCTTTACACCCTACTCTACACACTGGTTACCTTCATGCAAGGTCTAACTGGAGAGGCCAGTCTCTCCCCATAGTCTACAATACACAGTTGTTAGGCTGTGGAGAGGTTTCAGTGAGATCCCAGTGTCTCCTTACACCCTTCTGTGCACTATTGTTGTACTGTGAAAAGGCCTCATTTGATAGTCTACTTTCTCCCCACACCCTAATAATGGGGACTATAAGGCATAAGTACTATAATAAAGGAAAGTGTAAATTCTTCCTCTAAAAAAATTTCCGATCTTGCGAGACACTCGTGAGATCATAAAAAATGTAGTGATTGAACTTTTTCTAATAATATTAAATGGACTTAAACTAAATAAATGAGTATCAATGTGTGCTGTGTACCAATATTCATCTGTTCATCTCATGCAGACAAAACATGTAGGGTTTTTCATAAATCTAAGTGATTTATTTTTCCGCACAATTATATAATGGATTGCATTTCATTAACCGAAACACACTGTTGCTATTCTGCTGTATATAAATTATACATACTACATCAGGCTATATTCAGTCCATTATAAAAAGTACGATCTCGCGAGAGGCTTATGCAAGCAACAAAATAGTGCTTTATTCAGGTAAGCAGGGATATTTTCTGCTTGTGCACTTAGAGCCTGCACAATTACAGTATTTCTCTGAGCAAATAATGTGGAAGCTCCTGTAGAGTTGTCTAGCTCCACAGCACGAGTTATTTCTGCTCCTCCAAACTCCTTCTTGCAAAGTTTACAGATGACGTCTTTTGAAGAAACCTTTTTCCTACCTGGCCTCATATCAAAGAAGTGCCACACCAAGGATTCCTTAGGAGGCTGAGATGGCTGAGCTGGTGCAGGTGCCTCTGGCTGCTCATCAGAATCTGATGAAGACATCTTTGTGATGAAAGACAAACAGGAACGGAGAGCAAACCAGATATGTCTACCCTCATCAAAATCCAATAGTGAAATAAACAAAAAAGGATGGACTCTTCTTCTAAATAAAGACACCCATATAAACCATTCACAATTGTTCCTTAGGGTGTGCTTCCTCTTCCTGACCTCTTGCGAGAGGCGAGAGGGTGTCTCGTGAGACCATGAAAAAAGTAATTGCTTTATATCTTCAATAGAACAATACATAATTAATTGTTCTAGTTTCGGCGGCGAAGTCTATCCCTGTGCACACCCTACTATGCCTCATTGTCCCCATGGGGAGAGATCTGAGGGAGAGGTGAGTGTGTCCCCACATTCAACTATTCACACCAAACAACCAAGACACAGTTCTCAGCAGAGAGGATACTCCATTTCTATACCCTACTACCCGCAGCCTACTTTGCACAGATATTACTCTGGGGATATCTCAGCTGACAGGGCAATGTGTTTACACATCATAGTCTCTATAGTTGTTTTGCAAGACAGACTTCTAAGCATTGAGATAATTTCATCCTCACACCTTACTAGTACATCTGTCCATCTGTCCATCTGTCGTCCTGGGGATAGTGGTGAACAGAGAGGTAAGCTTGTTTTCACAGCCTAATTTGCACACCCATGGTCCAATACACAGGTCACAGGAGAGGGGCCAGTCTCTCCATACATTATACTTTGAAGACTTATCATGCAAGAGAGATGTTTTAGCAAATAGGGCACTTCCTCTCCACAGTCTACTATGCATACCTGTCAGCATGGGAAGAGGTATGAGCAGAGTGATACATTTTTCTCAAACCCTACTACAGACTCCCCTCACCCTGGTAAGATGTGTTAGTGGATACCTCAGTGTGTTCCCAGACAGCACTGCACATTGCTGTTACTGTAGGGAGAGGTGTCAGTACTGAGGACATTGCTTGCCCACACCATGCTGCACATTCATGTTGTCCTGGAGATAGGTGTTAGTGGAGAAAACAATGTTTCCATACACACTAATGTACATGTCTGTCATGCTGAGGAGAGCTTTGACTGGACAGTCAAGTTAATTTCCACATCCTAATATATATGGTTATCTTCTTGGGGAGAGGTCTAAGTGGAGAGGCCAATACTTGTTATGCTTACTATCAATCAATCAATCAAACAGTATTTGCATAGTGCAGCACTGTCACCCCTATGGGTATCTCGGTGCTGAGGGTGCTGTGTCTCTGTCGAAAAGCCAGTATCTGAGTTTCTTGCTATGGAATAGTGAGATTTTATATGTGCAGTTAATACCTTCTCCACCCTACTATGCATACTAATGAGCCTGGGGAAAGGTATGAGTGGGGAGACACTGTCTCTTTACACCCTACTCTACACACTGGTTACCTTCATGCAAGGTCTAACTGGAGAGGCCAGTCTCTCCCCATAGTCTACAATACACAGTTGTTAGGCTGTGGAGAGGTTTCAGTGAGATCCCAGTGTCTCCTTACACCCTTCTGTGCACTACTGTTATACTGTGAAAAGGCCTCATTTGATAGTCTACTTTCTCCCCACACCCTACTAATGGGGACTATAAGACATAAGTACTATAATAAAGGAAAGTGTAAATTCTTCCTCTAAAAAAAAGTTCCGATCTTGCGAGACACTTGTGAGATCGTAAAAAAAGTACTGATTTTGAACTTTTTCTAATAATATTAAATGGACTTAAACTAAATAAATGAGTATCAATGTGTGCTGTGTACCAATATTCATCTGTTCATCTCATGCAGACAAAACATGTAGGGTTTTTCATAAATCTAAGTGATTTATTTTTCTGCACAATTATATAATGGATTGCATTTCATTAATCGAAACACACTGTTGCTATTCTGCTGTATATAAATTATACATACTACATCAGGATATATTCAGTCCATTATAAAAAGTACGATCTCGCGAGAGGCTTATGCAAGCAACAAAATAGTGCTTTATTCAGGTAAGCAGGGATATTTTCTGCTTGTGCACTTAGAGCCTGCATAATTACAGTATTTCTCTGAGCAAATAATGTGGAAGCTCCTGTAGAGTTGTCTAGCTCCACAGCACGAGTCATTTCTGCTCCTCCAAACTCCTTCTTGCAAAGTTTACAGATGACGTCTTTTGAAGAAACCTTTTTCCTACCTGGCCTCATATCAAAGAATTGCCACACCAAGGATTCCTTAGGAGGCTGAGATGGCTGAGCTGGTGCAGGTGCCTCTGGCTGCTCATCAGAATCTGATGAAGACATCTTTGTGATGAAAGACAAACAGGAACGGAGAGCAAACCAGATATGTCTACCCTCATCAAAATCCAATAGTGAAATAAACAAAAAAGGATGGACTCTTCTTCTAAATAAAGACACCCATATAAACCATTCACAATTGTTCCTTAGGGTGTGCTTCCTCTTCCTGACCTCTTGCGAGAGGCGAGAGGGTGTCTCGTGAGACCATAAAAAAGTAATTGCTTTATATCTTCAATAGAACAATACATAATTAATTGTTCTAACTTAATCAGCACATCTAATGTTGTACTTTCCTCAATATAGCAGGAAAACACTGCAATTAGCTTAATTCTTAATGTACGATCTCGCAAGTTCTCCACAAGACCTGGACAGGAAGTACAGCCCCCTCGGAGTCCCTGCAGGGGATTGTCCATCCGGCTCCCATGAGAATCTCGCGAGAGCTATCACTTAATTTAAAAAAACAAAATATATATATATATATATATATATATATTTTTTTTTCAAAAACACAAACCCCTCCGGTGCAGAGAAGTAAGAGGCCACTTGGGGAAATTCCTTATGGAGCCTTTATTCGGACATCAGGCATAATGCATTTCGGCGTTCCATCGCCTTCATCAGATGCCACTGTAATCACGGCGCTGCTCCACCCACACCTTTAGATCTCCTGCCTCGCTCTTATAGGTTAGAGCACTCCACCCCACGGTCACATGTGTGCACTCCCTCTGTAGTTTGGAATTTTGACTACAGTTCCCAGAGTTCATCAGGTTGGGATAGGTAGTGTGTGGGGGAGGAAAAGAATGTCCAGCCCGTGTGGGCAAACAATAACCAGGGCAAAGGTGCAAAATAATAAGATGGATGGCCCTGAGTTTGTTTAAGTGTCCTAGGGCTTCCTCTGGTCCCCTTAACGTTCCAGCCCCACATGCAGACGTTTGGCGGGCCGCGAGTCGAGATACAATGATTCCCGGCTCCTTGTGAAGTCACAAACTGCTCCTGGCAGCAGCCCTGTCCTTTGTCTGCAATCCGAGGCGGGCCGAAGCAAACCTATCCCTTGGTGACTCAAAACAGCAACAGCTGAACCAGAAAAGCTCCGGCCGTTTGGTGGAACGGGGCCTCTTTGACACGCTTCTGGCAGGCGTGTAAAACATCAAAACACAAACCCCTCCGGTGCAGAGAAGTAAGAGGCCACTCGGGGAAATTCCTTATGGAAGCCTTTATTCGGACATCAGGCATAATGCATTTCGGCGTTCCATCGCCTTCATCAGATGCCACTGTAATCACGGCGCTGCTCCACCCACACCTTTAGATCTCCTGCCTTGCTCTTATAGGTTAGAGCACTCCACCCCACGGTCACATGTGTGCACTCCCTCTGTAGTTTGGAATTTTTACTACAGTTCCCAGAGTTCATCAGGTTGGGATAGGTAGTGCGAGGGGGAGGAAAGACCGGGACAGCTTATGGGCCAGGAACCGGTTTATTGGAGTATGAGAGTGCTGGCGGGGACTTGAGCCATGCACCACGACCCACTGGGGTTTTGAACTGAACATTTTGGTGCACAGACATTGCTGCTCACTTGAGAAACATAAGGCACTACGAAGACCAGAATGCCACGGGGGTGGCCACGCCCACAGGGGCGGGGTTTTCTAATTGAAAAGTTGGTGCCGAAATTTGCAAGTGCCTGCGCATTTCAAGTCCGTTGCCCATGAAGGAGTGTCTTATCACGAAACGCGTCGGCAGTGTGGACTTTTATCTGTGTTGCACAGCTCTTTCCTCGTGGCACCCTCCAATAAAATATTGTGGCAAAGAACTTACCTGGCGAGTGACCTCTCTACAGCAGGCACCTTGTGTGATTTGATGGATAGCGGCTTCGCCTGGGCCACGGGGAGTGTCCCGGTGTTTCATAGCACTCCTGCAGTGACGCCAATCGACGCCACTGCTTATGGGCCAGGAGCCGGTTTATTGGAGTATGAGAGTGCTGGCGGGGACTTGAGCCATGCACCACGACCCACTGGGGTTTTGAACTGAACATTTTGGTGCACAGACATTGCTGCTCACTTGAGAAACATAGGGCACTACGAAGACCAGAATGCCATGGGGGTGGCCATGCCCACAGGGGCGGGGTTTTCGAATTGAAAAGTTGGTGCTGAAATTTGCAAGTGCCTGCGCATTTCAAGTCCGTTGCCCATGAAGAAGTGTCTTATCACGAAACGCGTCGGCAGTGTGGACTTTTATCTGTGTTGCAGAGCTCTTTCCTCGTGGCACCCTCCAATAAAATATTGTGGCAAAGAACTTACCTGGCGAGTGACCTCTCTACAGCAGGCACCTTGTGTGATTTGATGGATAGCGGCTTCGCCTGGGCCGCGGGGAGTGTCCCGGTGTTTCATAGCACTCCTGCAGTGATGCCAATCGACGCCACTGCTTATGGGCCAGGAGCCGGTTTATTGGAGTATGAGAGTGCTGGCGGGGACTTGAGCCATGCACCACGACCCACTGGGGTTTTGAACTGAACATTTTGGTGCACAGACATTGCTGCTCACTTGAGAAACATAGGGCACTATGAAGACCAGAATGCCACAGGGTGGCCACGCCACAGGGGCGGGGTTTCGAATTGAAAAGTTGGTGCCGAAATTTGCAAGTGCCTGCGCATTTCAAGTCTGTTGCCCATGAAGAAGTGTCTTATCACGAAACGCGTCGGCAGTGTGGACTTTTATCTGTGTTGCAGAGCTCTTTCCTCGTGGCACCCTCCAATAAAATATTGTGGCAAAGAACTTACCTGGCGAGTGACCTCTCTACAGCAGGCACCTTGTGTGATTTGATATATATATATATATATATATATATATATATATATATCCAACCATCTTTTATTCACTGTTTTATTATAGACTAGCATTAAATAACTGAAAACATGCTAGACAACTGTATACAATAGATTAAAATAAAATTTAGAACTCTATGATCTCGCGAGTGTCTAGCGAGCTGCTCGTGAGCCTCTAGTAAGAGTGATCACAACTCAAAAGATGGATTGCTGGTAACATGTTTCAATATGAGAATTGTAAGACTAAGGAAATGCACACTCTCAAATAAAATATTGTGGTTTATTAATCTGTTTAATACTCAAACATTTTATTAGATACATTTTGCAAAATGTGAACCTTTCCTGCTTTGTTACAATAAAAAAGCATTCCTTTTTAAAATAATGTCTGCACACAACATATAATATAAAGTCATTCTACAATTCATACACTCACAAAATAAATTAATTTACTTTAAAAAAACAACTAGAAATTCACTGAGAAAACCAAAGGTTAAAGTAACGTTAGAGTTAGGGGAATTTCTGAGTGACCATGATTTGAACAAAAAAAAAACAGAGAAATTTAGGAGTTATAGTTAGCAGCACTAACTATAACTTGCGGCCCGCCATGCACTGCTTATGACCTTGCATATGACATCACTCATGACATGTTCTATGACATCATTTTTGACACCACTGATGACATCTCAAATTACATTATTGATGAAATCACTGATGACATCATCCAAACTTCACTTTCTCCCACATTGCTCTATAAATTACTGTGCCATTAGAGGCCTGACAGTAAGTATAAAATAGCTCAGGAGAAAATCTGCCATTTCTACCGCTACCACAGATACATCTTACTTAGGTGCTGAAAACAAGCATTATATGCAACATTAAGGGCCTTATTACGAGTTTGGCGGTCCGACCGTCGTAGATCTGCGTCCGCCCCCACCAGCAGCCCATGGCGTTGGCAGTCTAAAGACCGCCTTATTACGAGTTGACCACAGGGCCGGTGGTGGTGAGTACTTTTTTCAAATATATCGATGCCTGTGTATGCATTTCGACTGCATATGTGTCGGATGCACACATATGCATGTTATATGTGGAAAAATACCATACACCCATTACCAGGGTTCAGCCCATATGTGGGCAGTCCTGGCAATGGGTATATGGTAAAAAAAAGAATCACTTGTATATCGCCGCATACAGTGTCGTAATTCTCAGGGTGAAGATCCTGCTGTGCAGGGGAGACCTGGAGACAGGGATCCACGTCAGACTCTTCCTGGAAGAAGAAGAGAAAGGTGAGTATGCACCCCAAATCCTTTGTCATGCCACTTTGAAACAGGCAGTCGGACTGCCGCAGTCCGCTTGTGGATCGGGCAACTCGTATACGCATGGTGGTGCCGCTCCCCATACCGCCATATGGTGGCTGCCTTTCCCGGGTTGCGAACCCGGGGGTCTACTGGCAATTTCGGCGGTCCAGCGGTGGTCTTCCCAAAGCTAATCTGCCAAATTCCTAATACAGCAGTCGGACCACCGAGCTCTTCACTCTCGGACCGCCACCACCGATACAGCAGTACACGGGACCGCCAAACTCATAATATGGCCCTAAGCCTATAGCATAGATTTTACAGTTAGCAGAGATCATATTAAGAATAGACAACACAGGTATGGGAAACCATCATTCACTACAATCTTCAATCATTATAAAATTGTTGAGAAAAATACAAAATAGTGAAGGCCAGTTCAAGAAAAATTATCCTGCTATGTACAGCTTTAATCTGTATTATACCTGTGACACTCACTGAATCAATATTAAGAAATAAAGTTGATATGAGTAGAAAAGTGCGTATTGTAAAAACAAAATTCTCAATGGAAAGAGTTTACTCTGTATCAAACTGTTTGCAGTCAGTGAGAGTCTGAAGATAAATACACCACAGAGTAGTTTAAAGAAAATCTAGTACGAACAGTGTACACTATGCAACAGTTGTCAACAAAAAAACATTATTTGCAAAACAAATACTACAACCTGAAGGTGCTAAAGAACATACTACCTGCACCCTTCATACTGTGATGAAAACTTTACAGCTAGCTCATCTTTTCCAGCAAAACTAGGACACATACATATCTTAATACCTGGTGCACACAGTTTTCTATGTTAAGTTTACATTATCAAGTGACAAGAGTCTCTCTGATAACTCAAGGCTCCTTACAAAAATATGTATCTACTACGTAGAATCTTTCTCCTGTTGGAAACTTTTTCTGCAGAAACAAAAAGTTGTGTGGGGCATAATAAATACAAGTCATCTGTCAGATAAACACAGAGTTCTCTTACATGCAAACATTTAGAACGTCTTCAATACCTCTAAACAGCTATAATGCATTAGGAGCACATGTGTTTGGTAATTACATCCATTAGCTGAAACTGTAGAAAATTCTAGTTTGTTCATTTATTTATTTATTGTGAATTTTTATGTAGCACCTCGAGGGCCCAAGAACATCACAGCACTATACATAGAAAAGTGTAAAAATCATTAGAGATTACATCCAATGCATTACAGGCACAGGGATTTACAACCCAAATACACACGTCTGCATGATTAGCCCAAAAATGTATCACATCGGCCCAACTCTACTAAAGATGTGCATGGGCGCTTGGATGATGAAAAACACAGCATTCATTCACTTATATTTGGATAGGGTATCCTTCACAGAGGCAGAAACTTTAATAAATGTGGGCCTTATTTTATTTCACGTATTGAGTTTAATTCCTTTTTAGAAGATTTGGTAATATTGCAGAGCCATTTCCGAATATACACAAGTATAGTATTTATGGCCACATGTAAACAAAAAAGTGCTAACAATACAAACAAGCATTTGCAATGCAATCGGTCTCGCCTTTGGGACCTTATATGTATTTAGCTATGAAGCACATTAGCCTGGGTGCTGAAACATCTACTGTTCTTTAACATGGAGGGAAAGTAAGCACCAAACTGCGTGACACGCCAGGTATGGGAACACATGGAGAGAAATATTGCCTTTCAGCGGGAAATGGTATAGTCCAAAGCTCTGTTTTTAATATAAAAGCAGGGCCTTCGGTGGTCATATCACTGAAAATACAAGATTTGAAAAAAATATTACTGTCCACGGGTGCTCGTGAAAGACAATATCTATGGACTGGAATCTAGCAAATGCTAAAGCAATTCTGGTATTTTACTGACCTCTGCTGGTCGTTTTCTATCAAGACAGTTAAATAGAGGAAGTTGAACAGAAAAAAAGTCCCTAAACGGAAGCAGACAAGTCCTAGGGCTGATCTCCAGAGCGCACAAAGTACATACACTAAAGTATACTAAAGTATGTACAAGAGGTCTCGAATGCTCGACCTAAAAAGGTGGGTCCACCCTCCAGTTATAAGCCCACAATAGTCTGATTTTATCCATTACCTGCTCCACTTTCTCCAGAAAGGCATCAATGAAGTCCCTTTTCACACTCGGGTCCCAGCCCTCTTTGTGCTCGGCGATAACATCCCGCAGGAAGTCGAAGAGTTTGTTGTGAGCTCTAAATATTTTCTACTTCACTCCTGGGACGTGAACCAAGGCAGGGACCACATTCACCATCTGAAGGACGCAAGAAGAAGAAAAGCTTTGAGGTGGAGTGCTTCAAACACAGTGGACTTTTCCCACAATACTATAGTCATTACTCACCAGCATCAAAGACTGGGCCTTTATCTACAATGGGCTAATTTCTCTTTAAATAAAAAGGAAAATGTGAGACATTGCCTGCCCGTTTGAGTAGAAATTTCTGCAAACAAGATACATTTCTATTTTGAGGAAGGTAAACAGCACATACACTTTTTAGTGAATATTTTCTTAGAAATTGTTTTTTTCCAACAGATTGAAGTTTTTACCTGTTGTAAAAAAGGGCATGCATGGTCTTTTTCTTTCGAGGAGAGATAAATATTCCACTACATTCCGGAGCAAATACTGTGACTAGTAACCACACATATGAGATAAGTTTTGCCAATGGTCTCAAGGCATGCAGGCATAATGCATTGTTTGTCAGCCTTGTCAGCCTTGAAATGAATTGACCTCACTTTGGGCCACATGTATCAAAAAAGCATTTTGCGATTACCAAATAGCGATTTTTTTCCAAATCGCTATTTGGTATTCGCAAAATGCTATGTATGTAAGGAATTGCCAAAGATTTAGTGATTCCTTAATATTACTAAATAGCAATTCGGTAAATAGGTTATCGCTATTAGGTAATACTTCTCCATTGGTTCCTATAGGCCTAAAGGCCCATAGGTGCGAATGGTTTTGCATTAACTAATTTGTGATTACCTAATTGGTAATCATAAATTAGCTAATGCAAAGCCAAGGGTGCCCGGGGGACTAAGGCCCCCCTGAAGCACCCCAAAAAAAAGAAATGTGCACATGTAAAGAACACACATGCCCTCGGGGCATGTGTGCGCTACATGGCACTTTGAAAAATGCATTTTTGTTCATTTTTCAAAATTTGCACATGGCTACCATCGACTTGAAGGCGATGGTAATAGCATTTTCCTCAATGCACCATTTGCATTTAGAAAATGCTTGGTACATGTGCTAAGGGAATTGCAATTTGCGATTCCCTATTTGTAGTCGCAATTTTAGGTAATCACAATTTTTGCGATTACCTAAAAATGCAACTACAAAGCCTTTTCATACATCATGAAAGTCTATTTTGCATTCGAAAACGGCCGAATTGTGCGATTCACACCGTTTGTGAATGCAAAATTGTTTCATACATGTGACCCATGATTCTTGAGCTAAAACAGCCAAACCTTTGTCAAAATATGTACAACAGACAGGGTGTTTTAAGACAAACTTAAAGGAGTTCAAGTAACTGATTTGGACCAATACAAACTCCCCTTCGATGAAAGTATGAGATTATAAAGCTGGGTTGTAATAATTAAATTCAGGAAAGGTCTTTAGCTGCAGTCAAGGTCCTGATTCACATGACAAGTTAATGAGCAAAGTCTCTGTGAATGTCAAATTAGTACTAAAGGGGAGAGCAAAGTGACATTTTTTGCCAAGGGAACCTCTATTTTAGTGTTATGTGTGTGCAAAATGGCTGTTTGAAGCAAATTTTGTTCCAAAAGCAGTTCTACAGTTATTTCTTGCCTGGAAACTGATGTTGAACAATCTCAGGTCCTGATTTTTCTGCCCTAACAACTTGGTGCCTTCAGCCTGTTATTGGGTCACATGACTAGGTGCAGTTGGCAGGTGGTCTTTGTGTATTCCTCCCACACAGCCACCAAATAGGGGGCGGGATATTGGCAGGATCGGCATCCTGACTTGATGGGGGTGGCAGAGCTGTGACCTGTCATACTTGCACTTCAAAGACTGCTCCAGCTCACAGAAAAGGACCTTACAGTAGCCTATTGTGTGACCAGGGCAAAGAGGTAGGGAATTCCGGACATTTCTATAGGGGGAAGAGTCCAGACATTTCTTCCACTTCAAAATGGGCAACAGTTATAAAAAAAGGGGATCCTCAGACCCTCTTTTCAGGACACTTCTGGACCTGTGGACACTACAGAAGAAGGACTGCCCTGCTGCCAGAGGACCACCATACTGCTTGAGGCCTGCCCTGCTGTCTGAGAAGGAAGACTGGACCTCCTCCCTTCATCCCAGGGACACGACAAGCTGCAGACGTCTTCCTGCAACTCCCAAGCTGACCTGCTGCACTGGGGTTGCCTAGACCTGCAACTGCAAAAGAACAGATGAAGGACGGAATGCTGAACAAGGCAAACATTCACCACCAATCACAGATCAGGGGTTTAATCCATCATTTATTTTCCTCACACACCCCCCTAGTTTGGACCCAGCCATGTTCAAATCAGTCTTGACCCGGCTCCCCATGGGAAAAGTCCAGCCCGAACTGCCAGGCCAGGTCCTCCCTGGACCGGAAACAAGCATCCTGGGACTGGTTTTGGGGTATCACCCCTCATCAGACCTGCAACTGGACCTGCTTGAGTCCCACTGGAGTGAGTTCCTGATCCCCAAGAGGTGCCTCCCTGGTCCCGGACCCTTGGTGTGGCATCAGTTGAGCTCCTCCTGAAATAAAAGGAGAAATTCTGAAGGTTTTGTCTCTTTGTGACAGCGAACAGGCCCATTTATGCCCTGATATTTCCATCCGCGCAAACCACCAACGCAAACCTCTGGTGATATCTCTCTTTCACCACCAGAGCGAAGCACCAGCAATGACCGTCCACAGAATCTTGGCACTACAGCAACAACCATCTGCAACACTTTCCCTGCTCCTTGCGGCCTACTCCACTTCAAACAGAATTCGTTGCGCTGGACTTCAGAAGATAACTGTTTGAGCAGGACTAACCTAGTCCCTGTCTTCAGCCCATACTGCATCATGGTAGGTCTGAACTGAAGACTTTCATCCAAATGACCAGATAGCAGCGAGTGGCACCTTGTGCTTTTAGGTGCCATACTTACCATAAATCTTTAAAATTGCACATCTCCGGTCCCACTGATTGGATTTTTGTTTTTGTGTCAAATAATTTATTAAATTTAACTCTATTTTTTTAAATTGGTGTGGGATTTTCTTGTGTTGTATTTTAACTTTATTACTGTTTGAGTGCTGCATAAAAACTTTACACATTGCCTCTAAGTAAAGCCTGATTGCTTTTGTGCCAAGCTACCAGAGGTTTAAGCACAGGTTAATTTACTACCTTTTTGTTGTTCATCCTGACAAGGATTGTGACTGTTGCTTGAGTAGGCTTTCACCCCCCTCAACCAACAACCCAATTTCTCACACCACTGCAAGGTTTATGAAAATTAGTACAAAATAGTTCATCTTAAATACAATTATGCCAAAAGCATTGACCTGAAGTGGCTGGAATTTAAAGGTGGCGTATGTACCAGAATATCGAAGACTAAGGGCCTGATTATGAGTTCGTCAGTAAGGGAAATGCCATCAATGGGGCGTTGGATTCCCTATCGCACAGTTGGCGGTCTGCCCGACGAATTACGATGTTGGAGGTGTGTTGAAGAAAAGACCGCCGGAGGACCGCAGACAGCGCCAGCCATTCGCAGACTGCCACAATGGTAGTAGGGGGAAAGCAGATGTCAGAGGGCGGTACCGACAAGTTCACCGCTGTCAGAATTATGAATTGGCTTTCCGTCGAGCCGATTGTGGCTGGAAGACCTCCTGCTTCGAGTTGGCAGAATCGAAGGAATTGGAGTGCATACTCACCCGTTTCCTTTTCTTCCCTTCAGTCTCATATGTGGATCCTGTTGGCGCCAAAATCCAGGTAAGTCCATTTTGCACTATTTACCTCTTGACTGGATTGGGCACATATGGTCTGGACTCCAGCAATCGGAAAGTACTCATAGTAGGTATTTTTTCACATGTGTCATGCATATGTGTACATTTAACACTGCAGTCAAAATATACACACCTGCCCCAACACATATGAAAAAATATTCCCTGCCGTCAGAAACACCGCTACTGGCGGAGTGGTGACATAGTAATATGGCAGGTGGGAGACCGCCACCACAGCCATCTTCTTGGGACCGCTGCTGTGGCGATATGGCAGTAAAACCGCCAAACTCGTAATCAGACCTTAAATATTGTCAGACAACAATAGTTTGTCCTTAATATCACTTGCAAAAATATCTCCACATTGGAGTTAATATTAGAAAATCGACATAAACGAGTCAATATTTCTGTATAAGATGTTTAGACCACATTATTTATGCCGAGGATGTTTTGGTCAATAATATTCTGACAAACAATGAGATGTGGACTCTCCTATTATTAATTTATTGGCAGTTCATGTAGAATGGTAACTTTTAAGTATAACGGACCTTTCCTTCAATTTGTTTAGGTGTCAAAGAGAACTTTAGAGGAAATTTGGTGTTTCTGCTCAAACAAAATAACTTTTGAGAATACAAAGTGCCAATTACTATGGTTTAAAGTACGTAAGTCTGATGACATGGTTAATTTGAACCTAAGTTCAGTATTTTACTATCTTTGCATTAAGGCATTCAATGAATAGAGTCCAATACAATTTTACGAATTGAACATCTGGACATCACAGAAGCACAGTGGAAAGAACAGCATTGCCACCAACACCAGCAACGCAAGAAGAAGTAAAGGAATAAAGTAAATCCGTGTTCCTAGATCAACTACATGCACCCAATATATGCTGCATAATCAAACCTTAACCTGAGATGAATGACCAAATGTACACCACGCCTCTCTCATAAATAAATGGTTGTATATAGTATGCTTGTCAAACAGTGACTGCTTTGTAGTCAAGTGAACAGTGTATTTCAAACTAAGAGGACTAGTTTGTCAACACGGAAAAACATACATACAAAAGCTTCTTTGTATGTACTCTGACGCCAACTGTTTTGAGTCTTACGAAGGGGTGTAATTAACAGACATACCTCTCATGGTAGCTGTGATATTTTCTAATGCTGCTAAATGCCAGTATTTACTGCATCATGCATCAGTCAACTGTTTTGTGGTAGATTTCTATTTATAAGCCTGTATAACACATGCCACCAGAAGCAATTAGGAAATCAGCGAGCTGGTGAGCAGGAAGAGTTTAAATAATTCTTCTGATGAAGGAGCTCCTTAAAGAACAACCAATGGGGCTAGCAGGAGCTGAATATTAATAATACTCTTACTGTCAGAAAACACCCATTCCAAAATGTTTGAGTGAATTTGTAGGACCACCATTTGTGCAGTATATTGCCTGAAAGATGGCAACCTCACCAACACTGCATCGGGGAGCTGGAGTATGTTTCATTCTATCTGGCTGCGGTCAAGTACAGTCTATATAAGAGCGTAAAACTGTTACGCTTATGCAGGATGCAAGTTGATGCTTTCAAGGTCTGAATCCAGATCTGTTGCAGTAATCTATTCCAGAATGTCCCTGCCTAGGTCGTTTTCCAATGATAAAAAGTATTTGGTTTAGGGTTCAGTTTGGAGGAAACCAGTAAAGAATAGATACAGGACAAGGGCTTGAAAATATGAGGATGAGTAAGCAGTGATTTGAAAGGAGTGCTGGCCCTTAAATTTTTAGATCACACTGATTTTTAAGCTATCCAAATTTGGACATATTGGAGACACTCAGTTCAAGTAACATAAACAATGCATTGCATGCTTCAGACTAAAGAGGAAAGGCCGCAGTGTGAGGCTGATCCAAGTTGCGCAATCTACCGAAGTTGCACACATCATACAATTTAGAGATATATGCTGTGTAAAATCTGGATTATAGAAGAGCAGAGTATGAGGAGAAGGATAAGAACTGACTGGGTAATTTAGACCCTGAGAGTATAGTTTGTCAACTCAATAGGACAGCAGAGGCCATGGCCTTTACTGCCCTGGTGAAGAAGAGACCAGGCAGGTGGGGATCTCTGTCTTCAACTAAGTTTCCGGTGCAGTGGCTTCACTGAAGGCACTAAATTTTGTCAAAAGGGTGCCAAGTTTGTTGCAGCAGCACAACACTTTTTTTGTTTTGTTTTCAAGAAACAAACTCCCAAAATGTTTCTTGAAAACCAGAAAATGCAGCTAAAAAGCAGGATTCTTTCTACCTTTGAATGCGAGCCATTGTGCATTTTCTCGACTTCAGACCACCATACCTCACAAGGTAGGAAACCATGCCTCTGAAGTAGTAAAAACAAGTAATCATAATTCTGCAATAAAAAAAGGTCAGGGCAGCCATCACTTTAATGTGATGGCTCTGAGGCAGACAGGCCATCAGGTCAAAGTTGGGTGCCAGCAGAGCCAGAGGTGACTGACTTTATAAACCCAGTGCTTGACGGACTCTAGATAAAGTAAGGGGATCCTCAAGTATGGTGGTGAAGGAACACTGCAGGTTTACCACAGTGTTCCTGCTCCGCCAAGCACTAAATGAATCCTTGAGTTTTTAACTTTCAACATCTAATCCTCTATTATGCTAGCATGGATATAGGTACATTGGTAGTGCTCTCCTGGAGGTATTCAGAAGGTATGCAAGAAAGGGAGCACAAGGAATGTGCACCAAAGTTGCTTAGTATGCTTTTTCATCAAAAGTTAAACACCATTCCAAAAGATATTTTAGACTGGCAGCTAATAAATACTTTCCACATCTGGAACTGCTGGGCCTCAACCTTTAATGGCTCAAGAAAATTACCCATCTCAAAATCTTCAGAGATTTGTCAGCCCGAAAACACCAGAAAGTATACTTTTGAAATATTTGGATAATGTAAAGAGGGATCTTTATGGGAAGCATTTGTACTATGTATAGGAATCAAGTAGAAAATGTATCTTGATGGCTGCCTTATGTCCTAGTCATTGTATCTTCAATGTGGGGAAGTAACTTGTACAGGGAACATCCAACCAGAAACAATTTTACCTCTTTAACCATCTATATGCCATTGAGGCACAGCTATATCTGGAAGTCCGATCCAAAGATGACATATTCTCTCTCAGCCAATATCCTAAAAGAGAATCAAACTTGGATTTCCTCCAACCACCTGAATCTAAACCCAATGAATACAGAATGTTTCCTGATTTCTTCCTTTCACAGTTAGACCCGGGTTCCAAGACTGACTGAACTCACTAGAAATTTTAAGCTGACATCCTAAACTCACTGAATTTACCAAGTCTCTTGGGCTAAACCTCAACAAGAATCTAAACTTGCAAGCTCACAGAAATGCCACTATGAAAAGTGGGCAACTTGATATCAGGATGCTCCAAAACATTAAGGGCCTGATTATGATAGCTGGCGTGCGGTCGGACCGCTGCCCGCTATCGCGGTGGTCAGGAGACCGCCGACAAGCAGGTAGCGGTCCGACTGCCGCATTGCAATGCGACTGCTGGGCTGATGTCGCAAAGTGCTCCTTTTCACGGCGGCTTGTGCTGCGGCCCAGGAAAAGGTCCGCAGCATAAGTCACCATGAAAAGAAGCACTTTCTGCACATCCATGGATCGTGTGCCATGCACCAGGTGGTGCATGGAACATGGTGCATGGAGGTGCGTGGGGGCACTACATGTGCCCCCAGGGCCACTTTACAATAACCCATGATGGATGAGGCCCTGTTTAGGGTCCCCAAATTCTGTTTCCGACAGCCTTTTTTGGCGGTCTTCCCACCATGAAAGGGCTGTCGGAAAGGGATATCATTATGCCGACGGCGGTGCCTGCCTCGGCACCTCTGCCATTTGAGACTACGAATCCAACCATTGCCTTGTTGGGATCACTGATCCTGAGGAGGTGGCAGTCTCCCCCCCGACAAGTGTGGGTCCGTCTGCCAGTATTGTAATCTGGTGGTCGGACCGAGAAGCTGTCGGTGGGCAGACTGCCACAGACGGCCTGTCGGTGGCAGTCCGTCCACCATCATAATCAGGCCCTAAGTCCTTTATCCCAGAATCAGATTTCAAACAAATGGTTCAAACCCTCCTCATCTCTAGAGTAGCCTACAGTAACACGTTGCTCACAGGATGTCCTAAATTTAACCTAGCCCCTTTGATGGCAACCCTCAATGCTGCAGCAAAAAGAATATCATTCCTCTCTTCCCCTTCTTCAGCTGGCTCACATCTGAATAGAATAGAATAGAATAGAATTTTATTGCACAATTAATTAAAATCATTGCAATCGCGAATACTGAGATACAGAATAAAGTGCATAAGCTTCAATTTTAAAATTTTTAGGCATTTACATTAAAAGGATTAAAAATGATAATGGTGGAATGAGCTTTATGGTTCTATGGATTTTTCGGAGGCCAGAATGTCCTTTGCAGCCATCAGAAATTTCATAAAGCGCGCCGACAACTGTGCTGAGTCACCCTTCAAACATTCCACCAGGGCGTCCTGGCATGTCCGAATGTTTAAAATGCGCCAGATGGGTCGAAGCCAATAAGTTCTTAAAGGGCGCAGTGTCTCGGAAATACATAATATGTGAGTTAACGTTTCTTCTTCTCCCCCACAAGCGCGGCACTGCGTAGATGACATTTCTTTGTAGCCTTGCCCATACTTGCATGCCAATAGAGGGATCAAGCCGAATCGTAGCCTCATTAGTTGGCACTTCATTATTGGCTTTATGGGGGACGACAGATAGTGTGCTAAGCCTCTGCTGTTCTATAGTTTTAAAGCCCAGCTTCCGTGCTTGAGGTTTTTTAAGCTTGTTGCATCATTGACCTCTGACATTATTTTTGCCTGTTTTATTAAGAGTTTTGCTGCCGCCGGTATGGGTATGGGGGCGGCCCATATTTCACAGGCTTCCAGTGTTTCAACAGAGTGAGTAAGAAAATTGTGCCAGGTTGACCCGTGTTTGTTTATCATTAGCCAGATGTAATTTTTTAATGAGTTTTCCCGTGCTTGTTTGGCCTTTAGACAGAATGCTATGAATCGTGCTTTGAGTATCAACTTTTGAGACGTCAAGTTGAATTCCTTACGGATTTGCACATGCGAAGTGGAAGAGGGCAAAAGAAAAACTTTGCAGAAGCAGGCAGATTGAGCTCTATTCAGCCATGATGACATCTGATCCTTAAAACAATAGCGCCATGGGAGATGGACGGTAGAAATTTTTCCCCCATTGCTTGGATTAAAGGGGTGAGGTCAGGTGAGCACATGGATTTCCTTGCTCTGCAGAAGGCAACCTCCAAGGATTGTGCCAGGCCGTGCATCGCTGTGATGTGTGTGGACTGCCTTCCTTTATGGTCGATCCATACACCAAGGTGCTTATAAGTTGAGACTGTCTCGATGGATTTACTGTCGACTTGCCATAAACCTCTTCTCTTCGTTTGTCTGGAGATTATCATCGTCTTTGTTTTTGTTGTGTTTATTTTCAATTTGTTTGCTTTGCAGTTTGACGACAATGCAGTTAGGAGTTGCTGTAGACCAATCGGAGTTTGATCTAACAGGATGGTGTCGTCTGCGTATTGCAACGATTGGATTTTAGATCCGGCGAATTTGGGAGGGAATGCTGGAGCCTGTGCCAGGAAATCAGGAAGGTCGGCTAAATACAAATTAAAAAGCATTGGGGCCAGTATACAACCTTGCTTTAGGCCCTTGTTAGTTTGTATCTTTTTGGTTGTTGACCAGTCGGCGGACACTCTGAATTTGACCCAGTTTTCAGAGTATAGGGCCACTATCGCATTTAATAGTGAGTTGTTAATGCCCCAGTTTTTTAGTTTTGTCCACAGTCTCGAACGGTCCACGCTATCGAAGGCTGTTTGAAAATCGATATAAGCTAGGTAAAGTGCCTTCCCTTTCTTGTCCAGTGTTGCTTCTGTTAAGTAGGACACACAGATCAAGTTATCTTCGATGCTAGAGCCCTTTTGGAAGCCAGTTTGCGTAAACGGGATCAGATTTTGTGCTTCAGCCCAGGCTGTCAGTTCTTTTAAGAGCAGGTTAGCGTAGCATTTCCCATCGACATCTAAGAGGGCAATCATGCGATAGTTTTCTGGGTTCGATCGCGTCCCTTGGCTCACATCTGAAGCTAGATCCATGCACAAAACAACTTATATCACCCACAAAGACATTGATGGCAGCACCCCAAAATCTCTATCTAAACTCAAGGTATCCAGAGGCTGTCACTCTCTCCACGGAGCACTTAATCCTTCTTCCTAAAATCTCCGAGGTTCAAAAACGAAAAATAAATTCCAGATCCTTTGCTAGAAATGAACCAAGGACATGGAGCTCAGTCACCTCACATATCAGCACCAATTCCTCCTACGAAGACTTCAAAAACAGCCGTAAGCAACTTCAGGTGTCGAGAAATACCTACTTAAATATCTGGCCCTATAATAGTTCCCCCTAGGCGGATACACTTTAAGCCTAAGAACAAAGCCAGCGGAAAGGAAAAGTGACAGTATACCTCACATTTTCATAGTTGTAAGCCCACGTCTACCCATTCAATTTCTCTTTATTGAACTCTCTAAGACACTGTCCTGGTCTTCCCTCTCTGATCAGGCCATTCTTTGTTGAAAATGTATATTACAGTGTCTGCACACTATTCTCTTGTTGTTAAGTCATATGCAATCTCTTTCACTATTGTATCTTTGTTTTTGTCACTGTAAACCATTCTGACTCCCACGGGTCTTATACATGCTATAAAATTGCAAATAAGTAGGCAAATGAGGAGCAACCCAAATCATACACTGTATAAAGGTGCCGTGGAAAATGGTCGGACAAGTCCACACAGGAACGACAGAGGAGCAACCCAACACCCACTGATTACTGGCATAGAAGCTGACAGTTCCAAAGAGGGTATCCAGAAGTGAGAGAAGGGTACCTCACAGGCATGCATAGGAGAAATACTAGCCATAGCAGATGTTCTTCAAGGAAGGAAAGAGGATTGGTCCACAGACATGCCTTAGTTGCAGTCAGGTGAGCAGGTCCACTAAATTAAACTAGGGATACTGAGAAAAGAGAAACAAATGTGGAAATTCAAGGAGGCTATGGTTCATTCCAGCTCCTATGAGTCACATGCAGGCCTCTATAATTGCTAATAACAATCAATGTCAGACTGGTTTCAGAGTTTGCTTCCATGGGTTAGAAAGCAAAATTCATGAATCTGGACACCTCCTGAAAAATCCCATTTATGAGAAACCCTAGAACTCTCTTCAGCACTTTGGTAATATAAACAATGATCCAATGAGCACCGTAGATTGCGATAACTCATGTTTTTGGTGCTTCTAACATTTCTGCATTAAATGAGACTCAGAGATTTCAGATCATTAGCACCAAGAACCGTAATGTTATATTTCATTTTATCTATACTTTACTCATACCGCCATTACAGGATCTCATGAAAAGATTAAATACTTCAGATTTGGCAGAGAGGCATACAGACTTATGCTACCTATAGTTGTCCACCATTGGGTGGATTCTGGGGAGTGCTTTCATTCCAAGTAATGTGTAAAAAATGTGTTGCTTGTGGATACACTTTTTCGGTGCTTAACGGTAACTCAAAAAGACACAGTCATAACAAGTACCAGGAAGGTGTTAGATTTGCCATTCTCTACTATGACTCATCTGAAATTAATAAAAACACAGCTTTAGTTTTCCAATAGTTTCTAAATGTTCGTTTGCTTTGTATTTATCTGCACTTAAATATATTAAATGACCCTTGGTATTTGTAACATGTTATAACCACATTATTAAGCTAATAACCAAAGGTTCAGAAATGTTGCATTACAAGTTCACTGGTGAAGGCTTAGGTAACCACCCGGCCTGGTAAACACCAAAACTTTGGGATGAGGTATTTCTTTATCTGGTTTATTACATTGTGTTAGATCTGATCTGCTGACATTTTCATGGGGAAAATGTGGGGTGTGGGAGTGATTGGAGCACTCATAATTCCAGTGTGTGGTAACTCCTATTACTGCACTTATCAGAATATAACAGGGCATTCATAATTGAGGCCTTAGTAAAGGTTGTGTGAACGAGTGCTACTGTAGTATTCATGACTTACCTGTGGAAGTAATTCACCAGTAGTTTTTATTATATCCTCAAATAGCCTCATCACCGTTAGGAATTTTTTATCATCATACTCAAATCGATCTCCAAAAATGATGGAGCAGATCACATTGCTCACAGCATTGTTTAGCATGAGATATGGGTCAAATGGGTGGCCTGGAAAGAGAAAGCATAGGAAAGCCAAAGTGAAACTTTTTTTATGGATAAATATTACAACACAGCTTCTGACACCGAAAAATGTGGTGAGCAGCTCTTTAGCTCTAGAACTGAATGTACAGGAACAGACAGCCAGGGCCGAACTGGGCTCTAGAACTGAAGGGACAGGAACAGGCAGCTAAGCCCAAAAAAATATGGGATATGGGCAGATTTTCCTGGGTATTTTTTTAAGTGATGCATAGAATGGGGTTTATATTAATTCCTTACCTCCATTATTTTCTATCGGTGAGTGTTGCACTATTGACGGACTTACTACTTTTTTTGTAGTATCTTGCACACAGATTTTGTGAATAGCCAAAAGACTAAGAAACAACTCAACAACAAGTGTAGACATGTTTCAACTACAACATTTGAGACTGTGTGAGATATTTGAAGTATTTAGATACCATTTTGAATGATATGTTGTTTATACCCTTTTATAGTTTATGGAAACATTTTCATTTGTAATGTTTAGTGTTAATTCCAAATGGATATTATTTAAACATAATCAAGAAATTGAAGTATAAGCTTTGATATGATTGTTTAACGTATGACAATCAGTATTTATGTAACTATCTAGTGAAGATTTGAAGGTTGAAATGTATATTTTCATCCGAATATTTTGGTAATGGTCTCCAAGAGGAAAACACTCGATCTAAGGGCATTTTGAAGCAGTTTCAAAATATGTATTAATAATGCATGTGGGGCATTTACTTTCTTTAGACCAAATGTTTTGATGGCAATCTCTCTTCTCCATTATATTTACAGGTTTCAAGAAATCTTCTTTGGTAGAGTGTGACACAGGTCAACCTACCCAGTGGTAACTTCATACTGATACTTTGGTAAGATAGGAGCCCAGTTTTGTCATTTTTCCGTCCTGATGAATGCCGCGGACCCTTTGGGCCACCAAGGCAGAAACATGTCGACAAACTTAACCACTACCGTGACGGGGCAATAACCCCCTTTTTCACCGTTCTTGTAATTTTAATATCATATAATTGCCTTCCTGAATAAATGTGTTTCGGCAATTATACTGATTTTTAGAATTTCACTCACTTTCACAGGCCCCCACTTAGTTTTAGAAGTGCCTCCCTGTCTCCAGGTGAAGGCCCGCTCTCTATCAAACCAAGTTTTTAGAGAGCAAGGACTGCCGATGATGAAGCATAACACCTGGTGGTGTGTGAGGACAATCCTTCACTTTTTGTGAGATGCCAGCATTTTTACTTAGTACCTACTAGGTTTTGGTCATTGTTACTTAGGAGCAGCTTCTTTTGTGTATTCATAATAAGCCAATGTTACCATGTTTAGGGGAGAGAGCAAAAGCACTTTAGATATGGTCAGCAGTGGTAAAGTGCACAAAGTCCTAAAACCAGTAAAAATGAGTTCAGAAAAATGGAGAGGGGCAGGGGAAAAGTTGGAGGAAGACCACCCTAAGGCTGTCAGGTCTAACACCAGCTGCAAACATTCGAGATTGAATACTATTTGGTGGAGGCGGTGAGTAATGGACAACTGCATCTCCCCTGTTGGATCCTGAGTACAAGGTTAGTGCTTTCTGACAGTAGCCCTTCACTTTGCTTTTTGTCAGGACGAATCATCTAAGGAGCATGCATTATTCCTGAATTGTTAGTCATCCCTGTAAGGGGCTGTTCTTTTGCTTAGACTCCCTGCTTGGATGCCTACTAGGTTAGATGGGAATTGGGTTGGAAGAGCCACACTTTTTCTTTAAGGGACCTTCCTGCCACTTCTGTTGTGCTCTTTTGCTGCTGAAGAGAGCATGCTTGATTTGACATGGAGGATTTTGATTGAGGAAACTTTGGTTGGGATGCTGTTATCTTCACAACTGGTTCCCTGTATTCTGTCTGTCAGCCAATCTACTTTTTCCCTTCAATTTCAGAAGTTGCTGTACAGGGCAGGTGATCTCCAGTCTCTGGGGTTCTACAAGGAACAACAGCTCACTGCACAACATTTGTGCATCTGATTCTTTGGGGAGTAGGCCATTAGGCTCCTCAGGACTGCATATTTTTTCTTGCAGATTCTTCTCTGATACTTGTCCCTTTATCCTACCCACTTCCAGCCCATCTAGCAGATCAACCGATCTCTTACATCCATAGTTGTAGTTCTGATTAATCCAATCCTGCTGTTCAATGTCTTCTGACATCCCTGCCTGAATCTGTGGAGGTTGGTTCTCTATCACTGGACACATCACATGGGTTTGCATGTGGCATAGGTAGCAACGTCATCCTTTAGTCCAAGTGTCTTTTTTCCAGGAAATGCATTCTGCTCGCAGCCCTTTTCCCCTCTAACCTCCCTTTTCTACTACTCCTTTCCAATATTACCTAAATGCGTCAAAACGGGCACTGGTCAAGCCATCATCTATTTACTGAGATAGTTCTGGTTGTGGATCTCTAGATGCTTGTGAGGGCCAATGCTCACATGCAGGAGGACAATAGACAAGACAGGTGCTGCTGCTGTATATTTTAAATGAAGCCAGGGTAAGGAAAGCATATCTTTAAAGGGCCAGCGAAGATTCTAATGGATATTCTTTGCCTTTGTGCACATGAATTACTCAGACCATATTAACATGGAGCACTTTTCCCTTTTAAATAATACTGGGGCTTTTCATTTCCCTTGCTTGATTCACTTTATAAGCAGGTGTTGTAAACATTAAGGAACTGTAGTTTCGAAGCATGAACACAGCTGTTAAGCAGGTTTTCAAGTAGTACACACATATAGGCACTCATTAGGGCTTGTGTAAGTGAATCATGCAGAACAGATTAACTCAGAGGACTTTTCCCTTTTAAATAGCACTGGGGCCTTTCATTTCTTTTGCAGGATTCACTCAGTAAGCATGTCTTGTAAATAATAGGGAACTGCCGTTTCTAAGCATGTACAAAGCTGTTTAGCATGTTTTAATGTATAATATAAATATAGGCACTCATTAGGGCCTTAACAAGAAGAGAGCATTACAATGAGTTCTGCTCTGCCATGTAATTTTGTGGAGCACCTGTTTGCGGTGCTTTCTATAAGTGTGATTAATTCTCTTCCGAATGCACCACATTGTTTTTTTGAAAATATGTCCTCACCCACAACATGTGTAACTTCCAATTATAGAATGGGCCAAGAGGACTACAATTGAAGGAGGGTAAAAATAACCCCATCCCCACTTCGAGTGAACCCCGTCTGGGGTCTGAGATGTCATGTTACATGACTGATGGATACAGTTTTGGACACGCCATATGTGTCTTTCTTTGAATACATTTAAGGTGAGTGACCATAAACAATGATTACCTGCCATCAACCACACAACACTTATATAGGGCATTTATCTCCCTATAGGCTGCCCTTTGGTCTGTTTTAGTCCTGAGGAGGACCTGCCATGATGTATAGTGAATAACACTTGAACACAGGGTCGAAACGACGACGACATTACGTTATGTCCTTTGTCAGCTATCCTTGGATATGTAAAGAAGATATAAGGATACACTGAACAAAACATTTTTGGGACATTTTGATTATTTGTGATTCCAAGGTCTCATGTTTGTGTATGTGATCACTGGGAGATTTGTGATTTTCACTATGTATATGTTAATGTAATGTATTGTTCTTTATGTTCTCTGGACAGCCGTTGTAAAGAGAAATAAGAAAAGAGATAGATATACATGTTTTGATATATGAAAAATAACATATTTAAAACAAGGTAATGGTTGCGTTCTGTCAGTGGTTTTCAGATATCATTATCTTGAAAGATTTGTGTTTTTTGAGTCAGGAGAACTTTCACATATGTTTGACGGATCATTTATAGGCCCTTCTAGTATTTAATGTTTAATGAAAAACATTATTTTACAATTCCCCTTGAGGAGATTTCGTTCACTCAACAGAACTGTTTGTAGCTCATAATCCAATCTTTCTTAGGCATCCTTCAGATCCTGTTTTGTAACTCCATCTTCTAATCCAGACCATTGAACCATACTTTCCTTCAACATTTTATTTATTCATTTAGCAGCATCGTTGGTCTCCGAATGCTATTAGGAACATTTCATGTAGTCGACCCCATAACTCACAAGAATGCTTTGCATCTTGGCTGAACTAAAATGGACACCATTTACAGAAAGTAGGCTTTTAGGAGAGCTCTCACCTCAGAATTAAAAAAAATGATGATGGCTTCTATAGCTATGTCCCTCACACATAGGACTATAACTATGTCTACCTACCTGGTATAAAAACCTAAAAGCTCTACAAGATATGGAGTGGCTTATTCTCATTTTATGGGACCAACCAGATCTATGGCTGCCTCCTTCCATGGATAAAGTGGCAAATCTCTACACACAGGGTGCATTTGTATCACTTTCAGTCCTTTACCAAAGGTACTGCACTCAATGCATTGTCTCACTATGCCTTCAACCTCACAATCAACACCCGTCCACCAGAAGCCGGTTATCACTCTATCCTTGGTTTCTATTATGCCTAACTGGCCCTCATGTGCAAAAGTCAACAACCTTCTCCTACGATCTACAGAAAGGAATATAGTACCTTTAAAACAATACTCCTTTCTAAACAGAGAATTCATCTTTAATCATCCAGCACACTCTCTCCACTGCTTCCAATCACCTCTCTCTCATCTCTGTCTTGAAGAGCCTGAATGATTTTGGAAAGTACACTGTCTACTTCCATCTGTCCTTTCGCATCTTCTTCTATCACTGCCCTTAAAGTCACTAAGCACACATTCAGATCATCATCCAACTCCTCTACTACTTGACTCCACCGTTTCATTTACAACCAAACTGAACAAGCAGTCCGCTGAACAATTCCTTTCACTTGGTATGTACTGTAACGTGAAGCAAAATTCTTGAAGCGCAATAGCCAACCTTCTAATTCTGGATGAGATAGAAGCTAACCCTTTCTGCATACACACCTCATTTAGTGGCTTATGATGCATGCACGCTTTGGGCCTCATTTATGAAAAGTGTTGCATCGCTGCAGAAAAATAGCGATGCAACACTTTTCAGTCCGCCATCCTTGCTACACCATGGATGTGCCGTATTTACTGTATAACGCTCCATGTCGCAAAAATTTACAGATACGTCAGTATTCCTGACACATCTGTAGGCACAAAAGTGGCGCATTGCTGGGGTGTGTCTGAAAACAGATGCAACTCCAGAAAAGTGTCCTTTCACATTGAGCAAGCTCCATGTGAAAGAGCCTGTGTGACTCCTTATTCTTGCTGTGAAGCAGGCGTAAGGATTTGACGCAGTGGCATCCTAGAAGTGGTGTATCACTGTGCCACTACTACAAGCCTTTTTTACGGGGGAACGCCCACCCTGCATACATTATACCTGTCGCAGGTATAATGTAGCGCTGGAGTTACAAAGTGACGCATCTGCCTAGATGCTTCACTTTGTAAATATGGCGGTGAGGTGCATATTTTATGCTGCCGCAGCGTCACAGAAAGGTGATTCAACGGCGGCATAAAGAGCTCATAAATAAGGCCCTTTGAATTTAGTGGCTCAGGTCAAATTCCTGAATCTGTTTACAACCCAATATTTGGCAAATGCCTCTTTTGTTGATTACTGTGTAATGAAATTCTGAACCTCTCAACATCCTGGATGCATATGATTATTTTCTTCCCACTGTTTCTCCTCTGCAGGAGTAGTGTAAGAAAGGAGACACCCTGCTTATTATGGACATTCCAAGGGCAGGGATAATAACAGTAAAGTATAACAACCCCGGCAACTGACAAATTCACAGACTAGTTTCCTATCTACATTGTTGGGCTCAAAAGAAGAGACGTGTAGGGTGAAGTGAAAGATTTTTTTTATTAACAATCAATATTTATAAAAAAGTTCATTAAAAACATGCAATTTGTTCAGTAACCTTCATTGTCATCTTATTTTTTCCTCTCATAAAGAAAGCTAGAAATGCGTTTTCATCCTGACTTAAACGTTACAATCACACTTTCAATCATACCTCTCACCCTTAATATATAAAAAATAAGTGTATAAATCTTCCACAATTAATGTGCTGTACCTAACATGAAAAATATTAACATTCTAGCATCAATACATTTTTTTGTAGTAAAAGCTTACTGATTCTACTTCAATCTTTTTTTCTTTAACCTTGCGATATATTTATATCATCTGATACTCTGTGTGGTGATACCATCAGTGGCTTGAAATAGCAATCATCCTGTGTCATCTCTCTTCGCGCGTTTCGGCAGAATCACGCCTTCATCAGAAAAGCCACCTTTTGCACAAGAAAATAAGAGGTACCCACGTGGCACAGATCGCTAGGTCAAGAGATGAACAGCAAGATTTGCAGGAAATAATCGTTGGCGGACACAATGAACGGTTACTAATATTCAAAAGCTACGTGCGTAGGCCTAAATTTAGCCAATGCAAGAGATGTGGCATAAAGGCTTCACAGAATGAGAATTTCTGTGAGAGAATAGTTCCACGATCCTTAGAACTTGTATGAAGAAAGCCCCAAAAGGCTTGGCTAACTCCATTTTCCTTAACTCCAATTCCTTTTGACACTCAAGGCACCATTCAAATTCGACTTTCTTACTTAACAACCTCCTAATATTGGTAGTTTTCTCAATGTAATTCCTTATAAATGTACTGGAGTATTCTACCGTGCCTAAAAAATAAACAAGCTCACATTTGCATGCAGGTTCCTCCCTCATTCATTATATAGTACCCGAGAGAGTTTACTTCCAGCACTCTGAATCTACACTTCTCCTTTTTTAATGTCAGACCTGCTTCCAACAGGTTATTTAACACTTTATTCATACAAGCATCATTCTCTCCACCCGTGTTACCAGAAACCAAGAAATCATCCTGACAGCACTACACTCCTGCAATGCCTTGCAGCAGTATCAACATGGCCCTTTGAGAAATGCTTGCAGGAATATATGATGTTACAACGCAAACAATTATAACGCATGCTTTTATAACGCAGGTTTTACATCGCAACTACCATTACATCGCATGATTTTACAACACATGCCACTACAACGCATACCATTACAACGCATACCATTACAACACATAATACGTTTAGTGCAACAGTAGGGTAAGTGTTGGATAGTGTAGGGGTAAAAATTACTATTCCCACTCCAGTGAGTGCAACAGTAGGGAAAGTGTTGGATAGCGTAGGGGTAAAAATTACTATTCCCATCTACCCCAAAACCCATACCCACCCTAAAACTTAAGAATCTCCAGTACTTACCTAATAATGCGTTGTAAAGGCATGCGTTGTAATGGTGTGGGTTGTAATGACATGCGCTGTAAAAGCAGTTGCGTTGTAACAGTTGCATTGTAAAAGCAGTGTGATGTAATGACTGCGTTGTAATGGATGTTTCCCGCTTGCAGTCGATATCAGAGTGAACAGCATCGGGTTGAACATGTGCAAAGAACGCTGTTAACCTCCAAACACTCACCCAATGTCACTTGATGAGAGGCTGAGGTGAGGTCAGGCCAGGAAAAATACCTTGCCTAAGCCAATTTTGTGATTTTTCTTATCTAGATTGAGCAGTGGAAACTTGTCCACCACTACTACTCTGTTAAAAGACCTTAAATCAACACATAGTTGAATCCTGCCATCCATTTTTAGTCTACAACAGTCCCAGCAAGCCATTATTTACTTGCTTGATAACACACTAGATCAGACACATGTTCTGATTCCTTCTTAACTTCATTCCGGATGTGTTAGAAATGGGATCTCTAGTTGGCAAGGGCTTGCACCTTTGTCCAAGTAGGGACCCTTCTTCCTAGTCAGGGTAAGGGTTGTTACACTCGTGGAAGTAACCCCCTGCTCACCCTCGTGGTAGCTTCTGGCACGAGCAGTCAGGCTTAATTCAGAGGCAGTGTGTAAAGCATTTGCACATAACCAACAGTAATACAGTGTAAGCACTACAAACGGACACCACACCAGTTTAGAAAAATAACCAATATTTTATATACTCAAGACAAGACCAATTACGACAAAATCCACAATACTGTACTTTAAAAATGAATACTTGATACGTTAACTTCTTCTTTGCAGGAATAGCACAAAAGCAAAGTTCAGTACGAGTCGGTAGCTCCGTCCGAGCCTACCGTGATGCTGAAAACCACAGAGTCTAACAGTTCCAGCCGACCATCGCGATACGGGCCAGCAGAGTCGTGAACAGACTCGGTTACAGTACCTTTCTCGTTGTGGCTGGTATGGAGTGTACGAGCCGTCGGCGCTCACGCGGCTGCGGTGC